>NDXB01007456.1:2336-16419 GCA_002631895.1 Agapornis roseicollis | reverse complement strand
GATAGATAGATAGATAGATAAATAGATAGCTAGAGAAAGAGAGTGAGTGCAAGTGAGGGCATTAATAGCATGCTTTCTTTGAGTGAATGAAATATGCTTTCATTCACAATTGACTAAATCAAGTGTGTCTATTCTTTCTTTAACCCATTCTTGAACATGCTTATTAGAAAACCATTGCTGATCAGGCCAGAAGTGATTTTTATAAAGGCTTCTAATAAATCTCCTAGCTGCAGTTGCCTAGGAGCCCTGCATACACACTGAAGACCAACAGGGAATCAGGCACTTGAATCTTTGATTGTTCAGCTCTCATGGAATAAATAGAAATTCAGTATGTTTTGTTCTGTCAGCAAGATCTGACATGATGCAAGACACTAAAAGTGTACTCAAGTCTAATGCATTAGTGCATTAGTTGAGTATGTACAGGTAAAGAGGGAGCATTGTTTCACTGGATACATGAATCTTAAAGGAGTGAAGAGAACTGCTTTTTTGCAGCACCATCCACTGTCAATTCCTGGAGGCAGAAAACCAGAAGTGATGAGCCAAGAGTCTGATCTAGGGTGGCAGATCCATCTTTACCATGGGAAAAACAGATACTTTACTATGAAATGACATCATCTTTAATAGCATGGGATCTGTCACCAGCAGTGGTAAACAAAGACCGATTTACAAGCCAAGCAGCCTTCTTAGACAGCAAGACTTCATTCAAATATGCAATCCTAATGTGTTGGGGAAAAGATCTTAAAGTACCCTGAATTTATGTAACTCCTTTATTTAAAGTTACCCAGCAAAGAGTATTTCCAGACTCAGCAAATCTGACCTTCTCACCAAGTAATTTCTACCTTAACAAAAGTTACTTGGGAAAAATCTCCCTGATGCTGGGGTCTTTAAAATGAACAATCGCACGCTGGTGGAGGCTAGCCCTGCAGCACCCAAAACTCCTGCTCATTTCATGCTATGTCATATGTAGGTCTCTAGCATGACCCTGTAACACACTGTGGTTAATTTTAGACCTTGAGCACAGGTTTGAGTTCCGGTAGTTGAAGTCCATGCTGTGGACCTCCCTAGGGCTGGGGATGTTGTGCATTCACAGCCCCCCAACACAACCTGTCTCCTGCTGTAGGGCTGTGCCTGTCAGGCTGTGCTTATGTGATCTGCCAGCCCCTGATCTCCCTCATGTATAGTCAGGAAGGGGGAGAGTGACAGAGGTGCTGCCTTGCAATTACAAGGGTTGTCCTGCAAACCACCCTATGAGCCAGCCTGCTCCTTAGGGATCACCAAGAGCCCTGGCCTTATGTACCAGTGATATCTGGTGTGTGTCCTCCATGACACCAGTACAGTGCTATCTCACAAAGCACACAAGGTGATTCTCAAGACGAATGTGTTACAGCATCTCTCTGAGAGTGTGGCTGTGTGCAGATAGGAGAAAATTGTCATCAGAAGACAAGTTGCTCATTATGTCAATGCTTTATAGTACTAGCACCCAACTGAACAATCGTAACAGCATAGGAGTGCCCTTATTTGTTTTAGCTGAAGTGCCTCCAAATTTGACATAAGATAAAACAGAATAGGCCTTCTCATATTAAAATAGCTTATATTACTAGACTGCTACAAATTTACACCTGAAACTCTAGCAAAAATATTTATGTGCCAGGATTTTATTTCCCCAAAACCCCAGCAGCATTTCAGAGAGAGACTCAAAATCAGCTCCTGTCAGTTTTAGAGACTGTTCCCGTGAAGTGGTTCATTAAACAAACCCTAAGAACAAACAGGAGGCAAATGACCCTTTATGGAAGAGTATTACTGATGGTCTTCACCTTGCGGAAGGGTAACAGCTCAAAGCTTAAACAGTGCTAGTGCTGCGCTTGGATTTCGAAACACTGCCACCTCACGTCAGTTTAGCAAGGAGACACAACCCAAGCCAGCTTCCCAGTGCTCTTGGTAGAGGCACCTCTGGTTGTATGCCTGTCAGCATACGGCACGGCAGCCTCGCTCCCAGAGGCACTGTTGCCCACATTATTGTTGTTATTTTTTAATTGAAAATCATTAATAATGTCTATACCTCTTTACAAACCCAGAGCCAATATGTGCTCCCTTTTGGCAGGTTAAGCATCCAGAAAACATGAGCTATAAAGCTGGATACTGGTATCTGCTATTTCACACTGGTATCTGTGTTGCATTGGGTACCTTGATATCTCTTGAGAAGGCACCAGAGGATCATTCATTCTTCTTTATGGCCCTGCAAGGTGTCAGGGGAAAGCTGGACATGGACAGGCACTACTGGGCTGCTGAGGCCACAACTCCAAAGGAGAGATGCCTCTGCAGCTGGCTTAATTTTCACATCCTACAGCAGAGCTTGCTTTATTGCTCTATTTCCCACTGCTTCTGAGAAAGAACTGAAGTGTCTCCCGTATCAGGGAGACAACTGGAGCATGACCTCTGGCATAATCACTGGTTTTAGTATATACCAGAGTGTTAAAATAGGTGCTGTGGTTTTGTAGTCAGCAGAATACTTCTGTATATAATAGTTTGTCTATCCAACACTTCTGCAAAAGGACTATTTTTTTACCTGAAGGCTATTGTAGAAGGCAATTGTGAGCCATCAGCTGCAGTGTTTGTGGCCGCATGAGCTGAGGTGGGCCCATGGAAAAGGCTAAAGCTCCCCCAGCATACTTTCCTGCTGACCCCCAGTCAGTCTATATCTGCCCATCTTATACATGTCTGTGTATGAGTTATTCACACACACAGAATCAGGCCCTATTTCAATGCTGTAATGTGCCCAGTCCACCAAAAATGCCTGCGTGTGTGTTTAACTTCATGGTCTTAACATTAGGCAAAACGACATTTTACACTCACTTTAGGAGGCATAATTCCCTCTTCACCTCGAGTAGTCACCTGCTCGATCCCCTCTTCCAGCCTCTCTGAGACAGCCCGGCACCTGCAGCGCCTACAACACGTTGGGCAAGGAGCGCACTGAGCACTGAAGTGCTCGTCTGGCTCCTGTGAGCACTCGGTGAGGACACTCATAACGCTGGTCGGCTCATTCCCCGGGCCCTGGGGACTGCAGCCCTGCTCCAGCCCCAGCCGCTTATAAGCAGAAAGGGGCTTGTAGGACACAGGAAGGGAATCAAAAGTGAAATGGGACAAGTGTGGGTAAATACAGCCTGGAGGAGCCGTGAGGTGGCACTAGGGAACTGCACAGCACACAGCAGAGCGGGCACATTAGGATTCTAATTAAAACAACCCTTAGGCTCTGACCAAGCAGCCCCAGCTCTGACCAACCAGCCCAGACTCACAGCACATATAAACAGGCTTGAATATTTTGTCAACAGTCTGGAGGAGTGGATTGAGGGCAGAGCAGAATCTCAGTGCTGAATGGAGAGGTGTTTAAAATCTACCTTGTATTAGGGAGATGCTTACACACTTCACAGAAGGGGTGTCAGGAACAGCCTCAGCCCCTGGGAAGCTGTGTTTTCTAGTCACCACTCACCCTTAAAAGGGTCCCATGGACAAAACTCTCTCATTCTTAATCCAGAGGAGGCTCCTGCATGGAAAAGTTGGTAGGGTTGATGGTAGGAGCCCATCATAACCCAGTTTCATGCCAGTTTAAAATGTCGCGGCATCACATCCTCCAGCAGCAAATGTTTCAGAGCTAGAAATGAGAATTTAAGCCATGGAAAACCGAAGAATAATCTGCTCATTTGCCCCTGGGCTCTAATCTGTTAGTATCTGCCTTACTTAGGTCATATAGCACAGTGATTTATATTTCCCATTACTTTATGAAAGGTACCAGTTTTCATTATTTACCTAATCGGTTAATCCTTCCTGACATTCTGCCTTTATTATGGGACGGTTCGTGACACGTTGTAGCTGCTTTGGGCCATTCTGTTAATCTCCAGTACCCAGAAACCTGGATTACACTTCTAGATGTGTAATTTCCAGGTGGAATAGATACAACTGCCCTTCCCATTCCTCCATGCTAGGGTTGCCTGTGCCCTCTGTACAGCTCACAGGGGTTTCTGCGAGGAATTATCTTGTTTGATGTGGTCATTTTCTGCTTATTTTTTTTGACAGTAGATTGTGAGAGGAAGAAGAACCAAAATGAAGACCTGGACTTCTAGAATGGTGGTTTGATGATATCCACACTTGAAATCACATGCCTGCATAAGTAGCTGCAGTTAATACCGTTGCCTGAATAAACATGTTTCCCTGCTGCAACAGGACAAGCCTCCCATGCAGGTATGTAAAAACTTCTCTTGTGGAGTGGGAACATCTGGTAGTAGATGGATTAAATAAGACAGAAACTGAGCTGGGAGGAGAGGAAGGAGACAAAGATAGGAAGGAAGCAAAGCTAGCAAAGCTAGCAATTAGGTCCAGTGATCTGTTGCTGTGCAAGCTGAAGTGGGAGGAGAGGAAGTGGAGCATTGTTTGGGTTGTCAGGAAGAAGAGAAAATAGAAGCAAAGAGGGAAAAACAATAAATATAGATGAGTTCAAGTACTCTTTGAATCTACAAAACAGTTTTGAGATTGAAAAAGCTCACATCAGACCAGGACTTATTTACCAACTCATCACAGTGCAGACAGGAGTGATGATCCCGGCTCCAAGGCAAGCGGAGTCCTGGTATCCGAGAAGTTCCCCAGTGAAGCACATACAGATGCATGCACATGCATGCATACACATGCACACGCAAGCAAACAGCGAGCATGCACATATACACAGCATGACAGGAAAATGTTTAGAATTGCATTTAGCGTCTCAAGAAACCTAGGGATTACAGATTGGACTGTGAAAACAAATCTGTGCAGCCTGTACTGGTATTGAAAATACATGCCCACCAGCCGCTTGGTTGCCATCTGTCCTTGCGCTGAATACCAAGCAGGAGCACTCCATATATGTTTGCCCAATTGCAATTCTGCTCACCTTAAGTTTGGGAGAAGCAGAAAACAGGGTCAGAATGACAAGCTGACAGCAACAATATTGCAACAATATGCTGTGGGTGAAGGAAAAGGAGAGAAAGAAAGGGCACTTCCAAAAGAGATCAAGATGTGATGCTGACATTACCACACCCCAGGGAGAGAGCTGAAACCATGCAACTTGCTTCACTTTAAAATTTTAGGTTCATTCGGATTTCCATTCCCAAAGGTAAGCAGCCAATTTCCTTTCTCCATGAATAATTCAGCCTAGCTGTGTATTTACTATCTCACATGTCATCTCCACCTTAGTGTGTAACAGTTCAGTTCGGACAATATCCTCAGCATTCTGGAAAATATCTTTCTCTTTCTTCTTACAAAACATTTGCAAATTTCTTCAGTTTCTAGATCAAAGCTATTGGAGTGAGTCCAGGAAAAGTAGGGGCTTTTTAGCCTGTGGCTGTGTATCAATCAGCAGGTCACCAAAGGTTTCTGGATGAAATGTTAACACTGCTTGGGAAGACGTCCATAAGTTACAGAACATTTCAGCAAAGGAAGGAGGAAGTAAAGAGTGACTCAAATCAAATCCAGGATTTTTTGATTTCAGTAAGAGAGAACCAAATCTCTTCACAACTTTGCCAAAACTGACGATTGAAGGCACATGGAAACACATGTCATAGCTTAGCGAAGCTGTCCCTGAAGTCCATGAAGACATCCTTGTAAGGTTTTTGTGGTCTTTGGCTCAGACACAAAATGCACATGAAGTACCGATCAGAAAAAGGACTGCAGAACTCAGTAGAGAAATGAAACCCAGGGCAGACTGATAGGTTAGAGATCAAGGTAAACGGGTTGTGAGCTTCTCCAAAATGCAGGTGGGAAGAAGTTTTTTATTCCTAGAGGAAAAGGCTGTGAAAATTTTTGAGCCCTGTCTAAATTGCCTCAAAATTTGGGAGATATTTGTGTTTGGGATTTTGTCTCACATTCACCCTAAGTATAAATAAGGGGAGTACTGAGGGAAGGGGTCCTTTCAGTAACCTAGTCACTGGTGCTGAGCACAAGCTAAAGCACACTGGAAATCTGAATCAGATCCCAAATTTGTGTTCAAGCTTGAAATTAAATTTCTCTCCCACTAAGTTCTAGTATCTAGCTCTTCCAAGTGTGAAATAAACCACAGTAACTGAGCCAATAAAATCAAAAGAAGATACCCTTCTCTTGCCAGGCTGGTGATGATGAGATGAGAAGCTGCTTGTATGGGACAAGCTGGGTTTATACTGTCTGCAACTAACAAAATTAAGGCCTAGCTACACTAGAATTTATATTATAATGAAAGTATAATTTGCAAAGCTGTAGTTGAAGGGCATCTCTTTCTCCCTTCTTATACCAGGACTAAGACAGCCTTATAGAAACCAAGCTGGAACTTGTTGGAAGCTTCATCTATGACCCAGACCAAAATGCTTTCCTCCCACCCAGTTCATAGAAGTTCAGATAAGGATCTGCTATTTCTGTCTTTACGCCTAGAGCTAACTGCTGTCAGTCTTGTTAAATGTGCAACATACTCAAGAACTTGTACAAGGCATAATTTTGCCAGAGGGCAAAATTTGGCCAAGGGTATAAAAGCTCCAAACATCCAGGGTGGAGGAAAGCAGGCCTCACAGTGAGGCATCCCTGAAAGCAGTAATAAAAGGGTAACCTTCCTTCCGTCCCATAAAATCAAGCAACAAATGGTATCTGCAGTGCTGACAGAAATCACTGTTTGCTGAGGCTGTGATATAGCCATTGGCTGTTTATCTAATGCAGATAAATAAGCAGATATCAGAGTAAAGGTCAATGAAGTATTTGCCCTATCCCTAAATTACACAAGAGTTTGTCATCATGCGGATCTTAGCTCAGTGTAACTACCCTGGCTCGTGTTTCAGCTCGTTCCTTTCATCCTAGAAGTGAACATTCCTGTTTCTTGACATGTAAAAGGTAGCGAACAAAGTTCAGGAGGCACCAAACAGAGGGAGGACTCCCTAACGTTGTCATGGGAAAAGGGCTGCTGGACAAAACAACAACTGTGTCAGCAGCACGTGTACATATTCAGAAAACCCATTCTGAGTAAGAATTTTATGATTCCATGGGTTTGTAGTCAGAGAATGTCAGAAAGCAAACACAGAAAACCCCTCCACATAGTTTACCCATATAAGTGGCCCAGCATAGTGCGAGAGGAGAGAGGGAGTGGGGAGGGAGGAGTTTTACATGCCTGAAAGAGCTGTTTTTCAGTGTGTGGCCGTACTAAATACAAAAAGCATGAGTAAGAGCCATGGGAGAATGTGAGGAAATCCTTTTGGAGCAGCTAGAGGTCAAACCCTGTTTTCTTGGACACAAGTCTAAATGCAGGGTATGCACTAGTGAACCTGAGTGCAGATGCGGTACACTGGCTCCCCACTCTCCAGGATGAACATGGCTAGACACAAATGTCAGTACATCATTTGTATCTCTCTGAGACAGTCCTCCTGGGCTCCCATTACATTGGTTTTATGTTCTTCACGTCACAGCAAAGTCTTCCTGCTGTGTCACTATCTCAGACAGGATATGGACAAAGACTCCTTTGGACAGCTACCGTGGTGCCCCGAGGCCCCTCTGTGCAAAGCATCATGCCACATGGAACAAACACCCTTCCTGGATTTTGGCATCGTTCTCTGCCCCTGAGTAAGAATCACTCACAGGGGGTGCTCTGCATCCCCAGGCTCCCTCTGCTCAAGGTGCCAGGCTTTGGGTGGGCTTAGTAATCCTGCACAAACTTTGCTCCAGGAAGCGTATCTGTGAGCCCATCCTGTGGCTTTGCCTCATTTCTCTTCAGCATCTCTGACTTCCCAGACCCTTAGCAAAAGAAGAAAAGTACCTGCTTCATGCCTATGTGACTTCACACAGTGAATTTCCTCCTGCAGCTGGCTCTATGCCCTGTGTTACATCACTACAAGGTGGGATAATACAAAGCCAGGTCTATCTTCATATGTTGTCAAGACATTTGGGACAGTAATGTGCTCCAAGGCTCCTCCATTCATTTTCAGGAACTGCAAGCCTTGGAAAAACAGATGCTCAGGCATATAATTCCGCCACAAGGCTGGTTTAGTGAATCAAAAACAGTGCAGGAAAGGATCTTGACTCTCATTACCATGAATAAGAAAAAGCTGAAAACTGTGGCTCAAGCCCCTCAAGAATTTATGCTCTGATAGAACTGAAACCTCCCAGGAGATCCTGGGTCAAGATAGAAGAAATATACAATTTATGGCATTCCTAATGTATCCATCTCCTCCCCCAGCATGTAGCTGCCATTTATGTTAGCTGTAGATTTTACTCAGACAAATTACTTTTCCTGCAAGCTACTACGAAGATTCTTGTTTCTTTGCATGAGAAATAAAAGTACTTGCAGCAACAAAAAAAGTCAGATGGAAGGGATTAGGGACCAGAAAAAAAACCTTCATGAAAAACAATGTATCCACAGCAGCAAATTATTACAGACCAATACCTTCAGCTAGGGCAAAACATGGCAGAGCAGTTACATAGTGCCAGTTAAGCAGATGTAGTTGCTCAAAGAACCAAAATTGCAAGAAACACTGGAACTGTTAAAAAAAATCTTCTAAGGACCAGTGTTCTTCTCCCCTAAGATAGAAGATGAGACACCACTTGCTACTTTCTTGTACAAAAGATCCTGATACAGAAACACACACATTTCAGAGGGGTGCCAGTAGCCTCATTCCAGCAAGATCTGCAGATGCTAGGTCATGTCTGTGTGGCAGATGCACTAAGGTGCTAGGTTCTTCTAGTACGTAGGGTGCTCTGTCTGTGCTGTGGTTAAGAAAAGGCTACTTCCACCAGAAAACAGCTTTCCAAAATGGAAAACTTGCCCTTGCTGGCTGTCCAGCTCACACCCAGACTTTGAAACAGTCACCTATGAAAAGCCATAGCACTTCTTCTGAAGCTTTGGTGTAAATGGCTCATTCTCTGTCCCAGTTATCTGCTTGGGTTATTCAAATCACAGTGCCCTAGGGTGACCAGCCTCTTAGAGTTGGCTATGTTGTCCCCAGTGATACCTCTTGCAGGCACATATGAGAGCAGCCCCCAAAGCAGAAGACCATGAGCCCTGGGCAGTCAAAAAGGTCCCTCATACAGCAAAGCAAAAAATAACCTGCTAAAAACTCACAGTCTTTTATTTTACCAATTGACACTTCCCAATCTGCTCCAAGACAATTGCTGAGTTATTTGTGGGGATTGGTTTTTTCCTTCTTCACTGTGGCAGCTGCTACTTTGCTTTTTTCCAAATACGCTTTCTGGCCACCACTCAGCAGCTGGCCAGCCAGGGAGCAGGGAGACACTGGAGTAGGTGGTGAGATGCGCTTTCCCACAGCCTCACTTGTGAGGAACAGCTACCATTGACTGAATAGAAACGCTTTGTGAATTTGACAGATACATGTGCTGTGCATGCTTTCACAAAGCCTAGAAAAACTGATTCCAGGAATACAACAACTTTGTCTGAATTAGTAGAATTAGTAGATTTCATTTCAAGCCTTTTCTCTATTTGCACATGAAGAAATTATTTATTAGGTATAGTCAAAAAATAGCTTTACATTTGCTAAGTGTCTATAAACCTTTCAGAAAGCAAGAGCTAGCAGATGTGTAAAGGACATTCTGTTTAAGGTATTTGCTTTTAATAAGATTGATGTGGCAGCACTTTTGTTCTTAATATATGCAATGTTATTGGAGGGTTTTAGTTTACCAGGATCCTATTGAGGGTTTATTTGAATGCTGATATATTTATGTTTTCTGTATTTAACAGTTTTAAAACTGAAACATTGGTTAGAAGAGATATATAATTATGTGCATCCACATGGGGAGTTCCATACAGCTCATACATAGACAAGGCAAGTTGTGCCTTTGAAAGCAGCTGCTGATCCCAGCCAGAGCATCTTTGGAACAAAGTTTGGAAGTGTTTTTAGCAGCATTTGAGGAACATTCCTTTAGGGGTGACACTGACAATTCCTGATTCCAACCATAGTGGCCAGATGTCTGAAGCTGCTGGAAGCCCAGTTTAAATTACCTGTTTTCTAGGAGCCTTCTTTTTTGGAAGGATGGATCAAATTAATCATATTATTAAAACAACAGCATGGAAACTAATGACTGCAAGCACAGGGCATTGGTCCAGGGAGAATGAGATAATTAATTGCAGCTGTTACAAACCAACTTGGGCACACCTGCTAAACTGGGGAAGCCAGGGCAGTATTTATTTTGACACTTTTTTGTGGGAGAATGCTTGGAAAGCTACAGATTTTGTAACATTAGTAGCTTATGTAGTTTTAAGTCTGAAATGTCCACAAATGAAAACACCAAGCTGTTAATACATGAGATTTACATGTAACCAACTGGGGCTATTAAAAGTAAGAATGCTGTGGATAATTTCCAATGTTAATTAATTGAAATAGTATGAGTTGGAGAACGCCTCCCCAGAAACTGCCTCAACTAATCCCTACAAGCTATGATTTATTGCCACTTGGCCTGGCAGTATGGAATTTTTAAAGGCTGAACTGCTGCTGCAACCTTACTCTTTAGCAGTGAAATTAGGCTAGAATTCTATGCAGTTTGTTAGGAATGAAATAAGGAGATACTTTTAATAATGATGTTGGGTTAGAATGTTATAAGGATTTGCAAGTTGAAGCCCAAAGGATTTCTGTGATGAATATTTGAAGCAAGCAGTAGGTAGCCTCTCTATGTTTATTAATTTCATAGAATAGTTTGGGTTGGGAGGGACTTTAAAGGATCATCTATTCCAACCCCCCGGTTCAGTGTTTACTGTGAAGAAAAATGTTACCAAGGAAAAAATAAAAAGGTTCAAAATCTGAAATGTACTTTTTCAGCATGAGCTGAGGCACAGGCGGGGGGGTTCCTGTGTTTTCCCAAATATGAAGAACATGTATTAAGAGTCTACAAACTGGGAAACACTAGAAAAAGCCTGAAACAGGAAAATGTGCTCATTATAGGCTGGTGTAGTAAGGGGCATGTTTCGTTTTAATCCTAGAAAAGGTTTGAGGCAAAACTACCAAGACATCCAGGGGATGCCCTCTGAATAAAATTCTCATTTTAGCTCAGTTAAGAGCTATAGGATTTGCTTATTTTGAAAAGTTTTTAGATAGCAGAACCTGTTGTATGCATTTAAGAATCTTTCCTGAAAATGCAGATGAAAACTATTAGCCAAAGTGTTATGTGCAAAATGCATCAGCCACAAAAGACAAACTTGTATGGTGTTCAGTTTGCAATGCGTCATCTGACGAATGAAGGGGATTAGAATAATTATTCAATCAAATATAAGTGGGTAGGGAAATAAATCATTTACTTGGTTGATAATGGCTGAGATAACACAACCTAAGGACGAAAGATTACTTTCTAATTTTATTACTTGTTTAAATAATTTAAAAAGAATTATACTTGCACAGTTTTATTACCCAGCACAGTGTTGCAGCAAGTAATTTAAGAGCAAGTTGCATTTTGGCAATCCCTCACACTTTCTTCAAACATGGTTTTTGCTGTTGGGACAGGAAAACCTGTCTGTGTCATTCTGGAGTTTTCACCTGTAACTGTGAGATTCACAAGATACTCATATTTATGCACAATTGTCCATTTTGAAATCAGAATCTAAGACCAAGAGGTTAATTCAATCCCTCCCTTATAGCAGGAAGATACAAACAAAATTGCTATCCAGCTTCTCTTTGACTACAGGTGAGCTGGATTTAGAGGGGCAACTAAAAGGAAAGCGGTGCAAGCTGAGAAAAACAATGAACAGAAAAATTAGTTAGGAAAATTCTGGTCAACTGTGTGTGATTTTGTCCCCAAGAAACAGCAAAGACAAACACCCAGTAAAGGTGTAATTAGCACATGGATATTTATTGTTTAAAATACAACAAAGCCCAACAGAAAGGCTCAGAAGCTAGTGTAAGCTTTCATTTCAAATTTTAGTAAGTGGATTGTGGCTGCATAGGTTATGATTTAACTTGCAATATTAATATCTGATTGAATAGAAATATTTTTAGTGACAAAAATTAATAGCGCCATACCACTAGTAAATCTGATTTGTATTACAGGACTAAAGTTGTTACCAACAAGATTAAACACTAAAGATGTATTAAAATTTCCTTCCAAATAAAGACTGCCTATCAGTGCATAATCTTGTTATCAGCCCAGCTAGGAGGGTCTCTCCCAGTCCTAACACTCTGATTTTGTGGAAATGCAAATTGGCAATATTAAGAGGTGAGATGTTTGCCTAATGCCAGTGAATCTCATT
This sequence comes from Agapornis roseicollis, assembly GCA_002631895.1. Taxonomy (NCBI): domain Eukaryota; kingdom Metazoa; phylum Chordata; class Aves; order Psittaciformes; family Psittacidae; genus Agapornis; species Agapornis roseicollis. The sequence continues at coordinate 4,196 of NDXB01007456.1, read as the reverse complement.
GCAGGCATGCAGAAAGGCCTACAAAGTAGGCATTAAGAAAGGTTACAGGAAACCTTTTTCCTGGTTAAGAAACAAACTGAAAATGTGCTGGGTTTAGCAGTTTACTAGAATTCCTTTGGGTTAATTTTGAGGAGAAGATAATACAAAAATACAGTGATGGTTTACATTTTGTGGAATCCATTTGTAGAACAACAAGATATTAACTGCCTTGACTAAAAGTTAATTAGAAAGGGGGAATGTAAAACAGCAAAAGCAGGGCCTAAGCAGCATCTTTAGGTGAAGGCCTCTTTTAAACCCTCCTAAGGGTGACACCTTCATGTGTCTGCCCATCACACCACTGCTGCCTGGCTGTGCTGGAGTAGCCCGGGTAAACAACCTCTTTGCTGACAGTAATAGAGAAAACTACCTCTATATTTCAGTTTCAATGAATCCCTGAGATTTCTCTAATAATTTTTAAATGATGGGCCAGAAAGGAAAACTGGCAAAGGCAAGAGATGTTAGCTGGCTGGTTTTTACTCTGAGGATAATTGAGTACAATCATCTTTGCTAATGTCTGCAACAGAGAATGCTTCCATCTCCTGCCTCTGGACTTCTGAGTGATTTGTGTCTGGAATTAAGTATTTACAAATTGTATATTCAGGCCCAGAGCCTTCTCCCATCAGTATGGACCATAAGCATCATTTGAATTATCCTATTAAAAGAAGATCACAACTGGAAGCCCAGGCACAAGATCTTAAATCTTGCTACAAGTCTTTTAATATGATTTTGGTGTTGACAAGCTGTGGGCAAATCTCCCAAAATCTCCTTTTACAATATCAGATGGAGTGACCTTTTTGTTACTACTAACAAATATTCTGAGCTCTTGTGCAGAGGAAACATACACAAACATGCACAAGGTGCACGAGCTGAAAGAACACAGTGTAAAGCATCTTTGGCTGTGGAGTTTTCTCCCATGAGAAACAAGAGTAGGCTGGCACTATATACTCTCAGAACATGATGCATACTTTTTGAGTGTATGCAGCAGAAACCACCCATTACGTCATGCAAACAACATTGCATGAGTCCTCAAAGGAGGCAGTGAAATCCATCTTTTCCTGTCTTCAGTGTAAATCTTGTCGACATACAAGGTGCTTAAACACTGCTGTAAAAAAAGTGTTATAAAATATAGAGTTAGGCATGCTGGATCAATTATAGCTTCTGCACAGCTAACTCACGCTCCTGCTTCAGGAAGTAAATCCACTGAATTTATACTTCTATAGGGTTTCCATTAAGTCCTGTGCTGTTTACATTGGCTTTATATTTAAGGACCTTACACAGACCTAAATCTGATTTCTGGAACTTAGACAGGGATTGTGTGTCACAGCTGTAATAAAATTTAATCCTGAGCCAAAACTTTGAGCACAGTCAGTGATCGGTGGAGTATGGGCATCACCCCATCAGCTAAGTGGTGTCAGAAAATTATCCTCTTTGGTCTCCCAGAAAAAGCCGACCTACACTTCTTCTGTTACACTGAATTGCTTTAATTGACTTTGCCCATCTAGACAATGCTGAAATCAATGCACAAGCAGAGATTTTGTGGCTTAATCGACAGAAGCCTGCAAACACGTATTTGCATAGCTTTAAAAGATGATGACTTGTTCCTGTAGAGATTCCATTGCATCTGGTATTTTCAGCTGTGACTGGGATTTTGCTCAGTTCCTTTTCTTTTTCACTTTCTGGCAGAGAAAATCTCTTCTGTTCTTTTGTTTGTACAGAAGAGCATCCTATATTGTCAGGCAACACTTCATCGACTCACCAAGCAAAGTGCACAATTTATGCTTTGAGTTCAGCAGGATTTTCTTTTTTTTTTTTTTTTCTTTT
>NDXB01007455.1:62559-93821 GCA_002631895.1 Agapornis roseicollis | reverse complement strand
TGCACCTCAGCGCTGAATAAAAGCATACCTACTTTACAACTTGAACGAGTTGTGGAGTCTAACTGTGAATCAACAGAACAGCACTTGGAAGGTCATGTAATTACTAGCACATTAACAAAAAAAACACCCTGTTATGTGGGTGTGAAAACAGTTACCACCCCATCACAGGACAGAGGCAATGACATGCACATTAACACAAGTGCCAGTACATCACAGCTCTGTACATCAACCTTAAGTAACAAAAGCGTCATCAGACAGTATTTGTTCCTTGGAGGCTGGTATGCCTAAAACTGATTCACATGACTGAGACTGATTTATGTTGCAAACAAAAGACAGGCTAAGGATAATGTGAACACTCTCTGGAAGGAAATGGGAGAATTAGCTAGCCTAGATTTGGAGAAGGATGAGATTCTCAGTGACTTCTTTGCCTCAGTCTTCACTGCTCTGATCACGCAGCCTAAGTCTTGGAAGGCAGATGCAGGGACTATGAGAATGAAGACCTTAGGCCCCCTGTAGGAGAGGATCAGGTTGGAGATCATCTTTGGAGCCTGAATGTTCACAAGTCCATGGGAAATGATTAAATCCATCTGTGGGTCCTACAGGAGCTAGTGGATGACATTGCTAAGCCACTGTCCATCATATTTGAAAAATCATGGCAGTCAGATGAAGTTCCCAGCAACTGGAAAAAAGGGGAATATAACCCCCATCTTCAAGAAGGGGAAATGGATGACACAGGGAATTACAGTTTAACCTCCCTGCCTGGCAGGATCATGGAACAGATGGTCCTGGAATCCATGCTAAAGCATCTGAAAAATAATGAGGTGGTTGGTGACAGCCAACATAGCTTCACTAATGGCAAATCATGCCTGACCAATTTGGTGGCCTTTATGATGGTGCTACAGAACTGATGGACGGGGCAAAGCACTTGACATTGTCTACCTGGATTTGTGCAAAGCATTTGACACTGTCACACATGACATCCTTGTCTCTAAACTGGAGGAACATAAATCTGATGGATATACCACCCAGTGGACAAAGAATTGGCTGGATCGCCATATGCAGACAGTTGCAGTCAGTGGCTTAGTGTCCAACTGGAGATGGGTAACAAGTGATGTTCCTCAGGGGTTGGTGTTGGGACATGTATGGGACATGCTCAACATGTACCTCAGTGACATGGGCAATGGGATTGAGTGTGCCCTCAGCAAGTTTGCTGACAACACTGTTATGTGGCTTGGTGGATACGTTGGAGAGGATGGATGCCATCCAGAGGGACCTTGACACATTTGTGAGGTGGCCAATGCCAACCTCATGAAGTTCAACCAAACCAAGTGCAAGGCCCTACACCTGGACTGGGGCAATCCCAGGCACAGCTACAGGTTGGGCAGAGAAGAGATTCAGAGCAGACCTGCGAAGACTGACTTGGAGGTGTTGGTCAATGGGAAACTGAATATGAGCTGGCTTCACTGTGTGCTTGCAGGCCAGAAAGACAACCGTATCCTGGGCTGTAGCAAAAGGAGCATGACTAGCAGGTAGAAGGAGGTGATCCTGCCCCTCTGCTCTGCTCTCATGAGACCCCACTTGGAGTACTGTGTGCAGTTCCTCAAAATAAAAAGGACATGGAGACATTGGTGCAAGCCCAGAGGAGGCCACGAGGATGATAAGAGGGCTAGAACACCTATGAAGACAGGCTGAGAAAGTTGGGGCTGTTCAGCCTGGAGAAGAGAAGGCTGCGTAGAGACCTCATAGCACCCCTCCAGTATCTGAAGAGGGCCTACAAAGATGCTGGGGAGGGACTCTTCATTAGAGACTGTAGTGATAAGACAAGGGGTTAAGGGTTTAAACTTAAATGGGGGAAGTTCAGGTTAGATATAAGGAAGAAGTTCTTTACTATAAGTGTGGTGAGGCACTTTAATATGCTGCCCAAGGAAGCTGTGAATGCTCCATCTCTGGTAGTGTTCAAGGCCAGGCTGTACAGAGCCTTGGGAGACATGCTTTAATGTCTCTGCCCATGGTAGGGGTGCTGGAACTAGATGAACTCAAGGTCCTTTCCAACCCTTATTATTCTATGATTGTCACTGTTCCTGTGCTCATACACTTGGTCTCTTCTAGACTTACATTAGACTCCAATCTGGTGCATAATTCTGTTTCTCTGAAAGGCTGGAGGTTGCAGCATTTCTTATTTTTAGAAGCCTATCAAGGATTTAAAATTATGAGATATCTAAATAATGGAGAGCTACTTCTGAAGTCTTTGGAAATCTTAATGTTTCATGCATAGAATTGCATTAAAGTTTTAAGTAAATCAAAACCTTGCAGATATATGTTAACTCTTTTTTACACTTCTAACCCTTATCTGTTTAGACTTTGTAACAGCTTTCCAGTACCTGAAGGGGGCCTATAGGGATGCTGGAGATGGACTCTTCATTAGGGGCTGCAGTGATAGGACAAGGGATAAAGGATTCAAACTTAAACAGGGGAAGTTCAGATTGGATATAAGCAAGAAGTTCTTTACTGTAAGGGTGATAAGGCACTGGAATGGGTTGCCCAGGGAAGCTGTGAATGCTCCATCCCTGGCCATGTTCAAGGCCAGGTTGGACAGAGCCTTGTGTGGCACGGTTTAGTGTGAGGTGTCCCTGCCCATGGCAGGGGTGTTGGAACTTCATTATCTTAATGTCTTTTCCAACCCTAACTATTCTATAATTCTATGATTCTATATTTACTTCATTTTAACTCATTTTTCGTTGCACATTTCAAGAGAAAATACTTGAAGTTAAATAGTGAAAAGCATAGGGTAGGCAACAAAGGTGGTAGAAGCACATGAAATGTTATGCTGCATGCTTTCTTGGGTCATATCGGGGGGAAAAAGCTGAGAAGGAGGAACAACAGCAAGTAATATGACTCTTCAACTTCACTGGTGAAGCAGCACCACATCCTGCAACGCATGCAAGGATGATTGCACACAGACAGTACTGCAACTAATGTCTCTTTCCATCACCAATAATAATCTCAAATACCTTCAAGAGAAGGAAGATGTGGACAACACAGAGTCTTGAGCAATGATAGCAGAGAAAAATAACCAAGTACTTAAGCTAGCACCTTCAAAAGCATAATAATAATGATAACAACAATAACAATAATCATATAAAGCTTCTGAGTCTCTTGTCTCAGCAGGAGCTATGGGGTGACTTTTTTATAGGTAACTTCTTCAAGAATATTTATTGTGGACTCCAGGCAATCAAGTCAATCACCACTTAATTGGAGGGCTTATTGTCCAGCCTTTAAGTAGATCAATTGTTTTTGGAAATTTTTTCTGGAAATACAAACAAAGGATCAAGAAATATTTTTTCCCTCAAATACAGGATATTAATTTCTGATTTACATAGTTTGCATACAGCAGCTTACATTCTGATTATTTCTTTTTTATAAGACTTATAGTAGCTCCGGACTTCTTAAAGGGGTTACTTCATATTGATATTAGTGGCAGTAAGATTGAAAGGAAACTGTGTTATCCATATTCCTTCCTTTGTTCCGGGAAAGTAAAATATGAAGCTGTACTTTTACCAAAGTTTGCTGGTTCTGTTATAGGCTCTGAAGGTAAGATTGTGTGTCTATTATTCCAGTTAAAAGTATTATTTTTCCTATTGCTAGGTTAATTTGATTTCAGAAGAAAGCTAGTCATGCTTAGCTATGTGATCATAAAACATGCTTTCATAATTTTCTTCTATTATATGCAAAAGTGTAAAGGATTTAACTTTATCACAGTACATTGCTATACAGGAAATTAAAATATTTTCTCTCCAGATTTTTTCTGAACATCTTCATTACAGTATTGTTCTGAGAATTCAGCAGGCAGTGTATTTTAATGAGAAGCGGACTAAAATAATGTCAACAGTATTTAGTATAGCTGCAAGACAAGTTATTAAAGTGCCTAGAACATAGTAGATGCATGCAAATGTTTCAAAGCATATTAGAATATTAAAATATATTTTAAAAGGAAAACAAAAAATCCTTTCCCCTGTCTGTAGACAGTTATGTTAACATCTTTCAAAAAATTCCTAATCCAAGTCTTCAGAAATAAGAAACAGTTTCAAAAGCAACTTCTAAAGGAAAAGGTAGGTTGAGGGTGTGATACACAGGATTATTAGCAAGAAACTATTTTAAATCCATTTCATCCTGTGTGGCTGAGAATTGCAATAGATTGATTCTTTTATAGTAATAGGTAAGTTTCCCATATGTCTCTTTTCAAAGCAATATACACACTTAACTGTCATGTCTTCTGAATTTAGTCAATGCTGCATGAAGTCTTATAGGAATGTGTATTAATTAGGTGGGCCAGGGACTTGCTGCTACGCATGCCCACTATTTTTATCCAATCCATCAGATGGGTGCTCAATTGCACACATCCATCAAAGAGCAAAAAATGCTCTTCAACAAAGTAGAGCATTTTTGGTTATATTCAAACTTAGTCTGGGTAGTAATTTACTAACTGTAGCACCTTGCTTTGGGAGTTACTAAGTATGCTGTGCCTTTCTGCCAAGCCATGAAGGAATTTAACTATCCACTTTCCACTGTGATATAACTTGACAAGAAGCTACTTTCTGTGTAGCAAACATTCAATTTAGAGAGTACTGACCAAAGTCAATAGCACCAGAACAGTGAGGACAAAATATATAAAACACATTCAAATTTCTTTCCTATCCTTTCTTGGTGGATGACCTTAGATAGATGAGAAGTCATTCCTGGACCATTGCACACATAGTTATGGCTGTGTATTCATGTTTCCTGTTAGCTCTCTTCCTGCAGAATAACTAATCTTCAATAATTGTTAATGCATGGAAAGAAGAAAATCTTCTTAATGGGTTAAAGGGAAGAGGGGTTCTTAGAGGATAGAGAAGAACTATACACTGACAGAATTCATGACTGAGTACCCCAGACAGTTTTCTACCAAGAACAGCATTTGCATTAAGGACAGGCCAGATATTCCATTACACCACTGAACCAGCCTCCAACACTTAGGTCCCAGCAAGCACAGAAATAAGTGCAGCAGTTGCTCACTATGTCAGCAGCCTCTCTGCTTGCTTCTTAATGTTAGGGTAAAATGAACCATGATTACTATGTGGGAATTCATTGTCTTATGGATCCAGATAATACTTAATGGGAAGTAAATAGTATGAAGTGCAAAAGAAAGAAAAAAATGGAAGGCTGTGGGATATGTAAACATATTTTTCTTTCTTTAGAAAATTACTTCATGATATGGGTAGGAAAAGCAGTGGGATCCACAAAATCCATTTCCTGTTCCAAAGTAAGGACCAGTTACTTTGCTTTATTATAGCACAGCTAACATTAACCAGCTCAAAACTTGATGTAAATGCTAGAAAAATCTCCTATGAAGTAAAGAAGTTAAATGTATAATAAGGTGTATGTCATGGACAAAAATGCAACAGCCCCCCACTTCCCTTGAAAAGTGAGATATATGGTGTATCCCTGCAAACAGTCAAGACTATCTCATACATATATATAAGTGTCAGATTGTGACGTGGATTTTTAAGTTCTGATTTACACAGAACAGTTTTTCTGTAATTTCTCTTGAAGGAAAATTCTCACAGTTGAAGAACCACAAGTTTCTGTATGGCTTAAGGATTAGATTGTATAAGGTTTGACTCTATTATGTGTTCATAGCAGGTTGTATGTTACGATGTATAATATCTATGGTTAAGAAGAATTTGACATCCATCTGGATTGCTCAAAAACAAAAAGGGGGAATTGGGATAGGCTGTGTAACAGTGACATTTTGTGAGCAATCCAGAGACCTTGGTGTAAGGCAGCCTGCCTGAGAACAGAAACGGAGTCGAGATAAACTGAAGGCCACGGATTAGAGAGTAAAAGAAACACCAGCTGTAAGAACTCAGAGGTAGGCAGAAGAGAGGGGGAGCTGAGAAGTTCTGGGGCTCGAGTTCCCAGGGCAGTGTTATCCAATCCTAGCATTGTTAAGGGTTAAGGTGCCCCAGTGTGGGTATGGTAGTGCAATCTTTAAGAAACTAACTAATGATATGAGGCATAGCAACGCAACTGACCAATTGTATTAAGCCAAGTAGTTATGGTGATATAATGGTGATGTAAGATTAGGTATAAAAGTAAGCTGTGTGAGTCAATAAAGTGAAGTCTGCATATTGATCATATTGGTCTTCGTGCATTCTTCCCTCGCTGGAACCACAACAACAAGTCTTGCTAATTGTTGCAAAATATAGTACCATATATCTTGAAAAGCTATTCCATAGCTTACATTTTAAACCTATTTTCTAGAAAAACCTGAAATCAAGTTGTTAGTTTGAAAAAGTTTCTCTCTTCTTCACCAGCTTTCCCCCACAAATATGTTATCAGGAGAAATATTTAAATTTCTAAATTTTTAAATTTTCCAACTAAGTAGGAATTACAATCCCATCACAGTACCTACCTCTCTAGTAGTACACAACAGTTTTGATGAACTTTAACAAGGAGAATCAGAATAGAAGTTAACATCCAAATTAATTTCACTAATTCAGAAGCTCATAATTAGTATGTCCAATTTGATTATGGTACATTTCATCAAGATGAAATAAACAGATATGTAAAACTGCATTCACACATCACTAAATATTAATATATTTAATATATTTACATTTTTAGATTTCACTCACTGTAAATCAGTGGTATACTGAAGAAATGTTTTTGATCTGATGCCCAGTATCAAATTAGATCTAATACTCACTATTTAAATTCATTGCAGCAGATGACATCGTCAGCTATCCAATTATTTTAGTACTATTTGGCACAATGTAATTTAAAAAGACATTCTATGCAGGCAAAGCACTTTATAATTCCCCAGCAAATTAATCCCTTTGGTGCAATACTCAAAGGCATAAGGATAAAGATAAAAAAGCAGCCTCCTTCACATCAGCGTGGTATTGCAGCAAGTACCAAGTACTTTTTGCCCTATTAATACAAGTACTTGTTTAAACTTGGCATTTATCTTTCTTCACAAGAGATAGATTACATTCCTCCTCCATGATACTACTTAATAATGATTAATACTAGTTGTTTTGAAAACCAGGCTCCACTTGTCTGTTAAAAATACATATGTAATCTACACAGCTTCTTGCACAAAACAAGGGAAGGTCAGACATTTGAAAAATGCTTACTAAAATGTTCAAAGTCTGCAAAATTTCCCATGCTCCTCATGCAGCAGAGAGTGAGGTGGCCAAAGCAGCATTTATGTGATAAATCTTAAAAGCTGTACAACTTAAATAGGAGGCTTTATGAAATAGAGCATCAGAGATGGAAAACCCTAGAAGACAGCAGCCCCCACAGAAGAATCCTTGTTTGAATAAGGTTGAGTCAGAGAAAAACAAAAGCCTTCTTAAAGTGCCATGTAAGAAATCAAATGCCTAGCAGAGAAAATAAATGGAAGAACTGAATTTCCTGGGATTTCTATTAAAACAGACCAGTATAGTCTTATGGACATAAAATAAGCCTTTGACATTTCAGCACGAAAGCAGAGACTTCTTAGATGCCTACTGAATAAGCAAAAAATCCTGTTCAGTACCAGAAATAATTTTGCTTGAAAGAAGTCTCTGTGTTTAAAGACATGATCAAAAAATAATTAGGAAGGTACCTGTGCAAATGACTGAATTCCAGCATCTGAAAACCAGACTCAGTAATATCAAAATTACCTGAAGCTGTGACCTCTGCTGTGGATGCAGGGTATGATTTTCCTACATCTTTCCATGTCTAAAATGTCTCAACTCTAAGAAAGCATGATGATGGTATCCAAAAGACAGTCACCAAATGATCTGGTACAGTGGTTTTTTCAAAACATTCTTCTAAAAATTGTGATTAATTATTTATTTGAGCCTGAAAGAGTTCAGTTACAAATTGGTGGGTGGAATATAGCTTTATCAGTCATTTCTTATACTTCAGTTGTATTTGCTATACCAACTGTTACTGGGAACTAGAGACGAAGCTAAGAGCTTGTGATGAAAATTAATATCTGGTGATAAGTATCATAAGCTTTTCCTCTTGGGTGATGACCCAATTAGTTTCTTAATCACTTCCTAACACTAATTTTTCTGGGAGTTGTGAATATGCATGCATGATTAGAAATAGTCACTGAAATCACTTGGCTTATACTGGACATGGTCTAGTCAGCATATCAAGAAAGATGCAGTTAGGAACAGGCTGAAAATTAGTATGGTTTATACAATCAAAATAGTAATATTTTGTGTTTATGTCTCACAGTGCTGCTATTGAATGTATTCAGCAGAAAGTTAGTACTTTACTTTTTGTTGCTGCATTTCAGAGATGGCAATTCACAGAATCATAGAGTCATAGAATGGTTAGAATTGGAAAAGTCCTTAAAATCATCAAGTTCCAACCCCCTGCCATAGGTAGGGATGCCTCACCCATAGCTCTGTCCAGCCTGGTCTTAAACACTGCCAGGGATAGAGCATTTACCGCTTCTTTGGGCAACCTGTTCCTTTTTTTCCCACCACTTCTGTTACTGTATTTACTGTGTCCAGGCCTAGAAATGACCTCTTTCATATTAAACACATGCATAGCTGGGCTGCATATCTCTATGTAGACACTCAAGCCTGCTTTGTGAAAACCAGATTACAACCCAAAATGATGCTGTTCTGTGCCATCCAAGCTGCATGGGTTTCTACTAGACCACTGCCATTTCTCTTTTTCAACCCAACATCATTATATACCACAGAAAATAATTTTGAGTAAAACAATTGCTTGTTAGTCCAATATTTAATAACAGCCCCAAATCCCTTACTTTCCTACAAATGTTTTGCAACTGCAACTGCTTATAAGGGGTAAATAAAATAACGTTTCATCAGTCTCTTTTCTTTAGTCAAATGACAAAACTCCTCAGGAGAAGTCTCAGTTAAAAATGTAGTTACTCATTATGTCTTAGTCTTATTGTTCTCCTAGGGAGGAAGAACTGGAAAGTAAAAGTAAAGCACTAGAAAGATTTAACTTCACATTAGTGGAATTTAAAATGACACTAAATTAGGAGGAGTTATAAAAGACAATGAAAACTGACAGAGAAATAGATGTTACTGAAACTAAATACATTATTCTTTTTTATTTTAATTATACTCTTTTGGCTAAATGTGAGCTACCTCAGTGCAATGTGAATATTTTCCACTGATGTTATTTTATTCTTATTTTTTATCACGATGTGACGGAACAGCAATATATTGTATCACAGTATGGAAACTGCTGATCTATGCATACCACCCAAAATAATCTTAAATACTTTGGACTTAGAAATTTTGAAAGCTGCTGGGTTCAAGGGGACATAGGAATGACACTGGAGAACAAAATAGGCATTAGTTTGGAACGTACTGTGGCTGCCAGAGAAACCACTTTGGGGAAACTTCTGTAAATGTTTCATGCCAGAAACCATGTAGATAATATTCTCTTTCTAAATTACTCTGTTATATGGATTCTTAGCCTGACAGTTATGAGCAGACATGAGAGTCACAGCCTCTTTGAACTTTCTTTTACTATAAACAGGAGGGAGATAGCAAATAGATGTACACATATTGATAGGAGTTCAGTACAGAAAGTGCAATGGTGGTATAAAAAAAAAATGGGCATTTTTCTCTAAGAAGATTACATCGAATATTAGCAAAATCACTTTGCTCAAACTTAGAAAAAAATGCAAAGACCAAAAGTAATTGCCACTACTCTAAAATTTAATATATTATGGCATGTTAGAATATAGTATGAATAACAAACTGTAGCTTTATAAACTAAACAGATTTACTGAGAGGCCCAAGATTGTTTTAGGTCTTCTGAAGAGAAGCCCAAGTTCAAAGCATTTTTCAGAGAAAGGGATATTCCTGGATCAAGGATCTTTGTTGAAGTGAAAATGAATTTTCATTTTCTTGACATCTTGCTTCATCATTCTGAGTAGCTGTTTAATTTTATAATGTTTGTAATACACATTTACACTATTTGTGATTGCAAAATCTAGAAGTTTTGAAATCGTTGGAAATGATGAAGAGTCTCTACACCCATGCTCAGATTTCTGTACAGGTAAGCAGAGTTCTTTCTTGCCTACAGGACAGCTATTACTTTTATATAAGACATGACAACACATCATCTCTACAGAGTATAGGCAAGAAAACAAGTAAAGAGCTGACATTGCCTCAGGAGAAAACAGTTATATTTAAGGCAAAGAGAGCAGTATCTTTAAAGATGAGGATTTTCTGTGCAGTACTCCTGCCAAGTGCAGAGAGAATGGGCCAGCCCTAACTGCTTTGAGGCTGGCACCCATGTCACTGAATCATTCTCACTGCCCCATTCCTCCTCCCATAGCTGCATTCTAGGCAGCAGCATCCCAGGGCCTGGCTGTCAGCCAGTCAGATCTACCACCCCCAGTAGCAGCCAAAGCCTCCTGGCTCCTTCCCAAAGAGCGGACTGACAGAGTTTCCCTGGGTTTGGTCTAGCTGGTGAGTCTTCTGCCTAACCAGGCTGATTCACGAATAATAAAAGATAAAGTTAATAAAGGTAAATTAAAATATCTTTAAATATTGTGAACTGTTGTTTGCAGAAACTCTCCAAATGACAGAAGAATACAAAAATGCTTGATAGGTGATGCAGGAACTCACATTAATTCTATGGGATTCTCTCTTCATAAGAAGCTTCTAACCACAAAAATATCTGTGAGCTGAAGATCCCTTTGTTCACCTAAACTCAGTTTCAGGACCTATCTAGTCAAACATTATTTTCCTGCCTGGTTTAAGTAGGTAAGGATGATTACCATTCTGCTGTTATTTACCTGACTTTTATTAAGGTTATAAATCTGTATCAAAGGTTATCTCAACTTATTTCTTCTGCTGAGTGTTTTTATTAAGGACTATGTCTCATGACTTTAGCTGAAAAGCCATGCAATAGAAAGAACGTAAGCAACTGTACAGAGTATTAATTTCTAATATGGCATAAAAGAGCTTTGATGAAATAGAGGCAGTTGATTCCAGAGTACTAATTATTCTTGTTCAGATAAAATTGAAACTACTTCAAGTAACTATGTCATCTTGTAGCAGTAACAAGCAGCATGAAAAGTTCATTCATTCATAAAAGTCACCTTTCATCTACTACTTCACAGTGTTTATATCTTTTTGTTTTAGTCTGGCACATATTTTGGTTTTCTGTACTTCTCCGTTCCTCTTGCTTCAAGTGCATTGTTAGTAAAGTAACCTGTATGCAGAAAATCTGCCTTTCGTAGATATACAGGATTGTTACATAAATCCTGTCCTATTCAAATATAAAATAAACTTGAATCTTGTAGGATCAAGACTCATCTCGGAGGATGTACAACACTGCTGCTCCAGTGAGTGTGTAAGTATCAACATTGTAATGACAGTTCCTATTTTCCTGAAGTAATGTTTCTTGGGGAAGGGACATTCACATAGTTTACAGGGAATGCCATGTACAAACAGAACAGTCACATATCAGCAGTATTAATATCTTTTTAAGTATTTTACATTTTTTTCCCAATGAATGGGGCAAACCAGTTGTGTAGGTCCTTAAAATATGCCAGAATTTAACTTCTCTCACATGAGATATAGCAGTTCTCCTGCTGTCCTAGCAATAATCACTGAAATATTCAGTGAATGGGGAAAAGACCTGAATAATTATGCTTATGGAGCAGGAGTAGAGGAAGAAAAAAGAAAGAAAAGAAAACAGAATGCTGGCCACTGAATTTTACAGAAAAATATTTTGTCAAATGACCCAAGTCCAGAAAATATGAACTTAAATTAGGTTTACAGTAAAAAAGTAATACTCTACTTAAAATATGTAATATTTATTTATTACTTTGATTTACATTATATAGTACTAATTTAATTGGAAATTAATATATCACACATAACATTTTGCTTGAAGTCACCATTTGCTAAATATGCCTTGTTTAATGGTAATTTTCAGAAACTACTAATTTGTGATTCCAACAAAAAGATATTTAATCCAGAATGTATTCTTATCATGAAATATTTTGTTGAGCATTTTTGCCTGTTAGAAACTTTCAGTGTTCAAACTAAAACAAAATACTGTTTCTAAATCGAAGAAGTGTTGGGAAAAGCTAGTGTCCCCCTTTTTAGTGTAATTGGAATATAGTTCCTTGTTCTAAGTAAGTTACCGTAGACTGTAAAACTAGGTTTTATAGCTACAGTGACAATGACAATGTATAAACATATGGAATCATAAACAGAACCTATCGATAAAAAAAAATATGGCTACTGCAGAAACCATTGTGTACTACATCAGGTGTAATATATGATTTTTTATATGTCTTAAGGTGCTGTCACAGACCCTGCTAGGTACCATCAGCATTTTAGCTGTTTCCTAAACTAAATTGTTGATTGATGGAAAGCATTTGATAGCCCTCAAGAACTAACTACATGATAGTCAGTGGAATAACAAATCTAACAATGGATGACAAAATGCGGTACTACAGGATGAAATCCTTTTAAAGAAAAATAGCAATATTATGAGATCTTTTAGGGTATATACTATGCCACATAGTGACCACACATTAACATTACTGCTATGGATTAATATTTTTAGTGATTTTAAAGTGCTGCATGGAGATTTAAATAGTCAATAAGGAATAAATTGGTTTGTGGAGGGCATTTCCATCTGGCTTTTTCAATAACATATTTTCCTGAAGCAAATGTTCCAGTCTCTTGCTGTTAATTTTTATCCTTACCTTCTTTTAGTCTATAGGATTTTTGTTGAAAACCTTGGTTTGATGATCCAGGCTTATAATATTTTATTTATGAACAACCATAACATGGAACACATAAAAATTTGATCCGACAGTTGCATTTTAAAATACTGTGACTGTGTGTTAGCTAATGACAGCATATCTTTTGGGTTGCATTTGCTCATCTAATACAAAGCAGGATCTTCCTTAGAAACTAGAGCAAGGAAACCAGGACTCACAATAATTTGGCTTTTTATTATCTGATTCAGCAGATTTTTAGGTACTCTAAGACTTCCTCTGATCTCAGCGGAGATATTGTGGGAGAGAATTTAAGCCTAGGGTTTCTCTATCATGAATTAGCTAGAAAGGCATTGGAAATGCCTAACAAAGGAAAATCCAAAAGGACCATAAGTACAGCATAGGTGTGATCAATCTCTGATATATTAGTCTAACAATATTTTTGGAAGGAAGAAAGGAATCTGATTCAGCTATTGGAAGTTACATGACATTACTTCACGTAACTTCACAAGTAGTAAAGACAAAACTCATCAGATATTTTTTGTTCTTGTTTATATTCCATACTAGTTCCTAAAAGCTACAAGATAGTAAACTGGAACAGAAGGCTTAGATAGGATTTCTATATACAACACATACTTAAATAACTTTTCTGGTTTCCTTTCATGCATGTTTTAACATAGCAACAGTAGTAATAATAATAATAGCAATAATAATAACAATAGTAAATAATAATAATGTTTGGAATTTAGCTTTTATTTAAAAATCCTTTTTCAATGCTTCAAAACTTGAAAGTTTACTGAGCACAGTTCACCTCCCTGAACAGTTTTTTGAGAATTTTTTATACATTATAATTGAGTATCAATTCAACCTCTCTTGAGCTGTGTATGTCCTTGAAAACAAACATAACTCTTCCTTTTAATGCTGCCACCAGTAATTATATAATACAATTATGTGCAATAATTATATATCCCTACCAAAATTACACATCACTTCTGTATCAGTATGTAAGGAGACATACAGATTTCCTTCTTCCTCTCTTCAGGAAACAGCAAGTCAGCTTTAGCTTCAGGATTTCCTCCAAGACCACAGTGCTCCTGTGGGGAGAAACCAAGTCTTCAAACCATTAAAAATATACCACTTACCTTCTACCTAAACCACATGTGCTTTAGGGCCTGGGTACTTACTCTTAACAAGATATATGCACAATTTAAAGGGACCTGCATCTGTAAAGGACATATTTCTAGACACCTCTCTCTAGCAAAAAGAAAGACCTGAAAGAAAAGGAAAAAATTCCCTACATGGACAGAATCATCCCAAAAGAAAGGAGCTAGAAGCACCTGCTTTTCCTAGATCTCCATCAGACTTTCAGTTAAGACCTCACCACAGAATCACACTTATCTTTTTCTTTGAAAGCTCATTAGCCTGGGAACAAGAGGTGTATTATCTCAGAGAATACAGAGGAACTGTTCAGAGGAACAGTAGTAAAGAAAGTTATAAAAACAGATAATATTTTAAGAAGTTATTTTACTGTGTAGCATTCTCAGAAAAATCCACACCAATCAATTTTATTTGGATCTGCTAAACTACAAACATTATTACTATATACAAGCATTATTATTACGAGCATGCTTATATGAGAAGTGACACAACTCAACACTATTAATGAGCAAGACTTATTTTTTCAAATCACATAAGCCAAGGTCTGGATGTCAGAAAAGTTTTATTAAAATAATCTTTCCACAGTTTCTTCTATTATCAACCAAATGAAATCTGGAATACTGTCTCACCGAAGGAAGTGGAATTACACCAAAAAATGTGATACCTCATTAGGTAGTATCATGTTACTCCATAGCTTGAGATATGTTTAATAAAAATTCAGCAGTATAAAATCCTCTGTGAGGGGCAACTGGCTGGGAGGGTGACAGAAGAGAGCAGGAGCAGCAGGCCAGGAGCAACAGATTCTGGAGACATTATGCTGCAAGAGTAGGAATGTTATGTTTGGAAGGAGCAGGGCTGGAAAGTAGACTGTTGCTGTTAGTCATTAAGGAGACAACAGAAAGACGTAGGGCCTATGCATCGCAAGGAGAAAACAACAGATCAGATTACCTTTCTATCAATGAGCCTGGGCTATCTGGGATAGGGATCATCATTTTAAATTTGGTTCAGTTGTTCAAATGGTTACATTCAGGATATTTTTACTCTGTTACTCATGTTCCTGCAGGCAAGGGATAAAAAAATAAAAAAATAAACTTTGTCCTAACAGACCACCAGGCAGTCCAGTTAGTCTTAGTCACTTCTGTTCCCAGGATAGCCACTGGAAGCTGTTTGATTATCCATAACAGCTTTTGGGACAGGTCAGTCTGCACTTTGGGCATTTTCTTACCTCAGTAAACCAGCTTAAGCAAAATATCTGTCATTGCTTTTAACTTTGCTCAAACTGACTGTCATCTTTCTGTTTCATGGCTGCACACAGTTTTTGCCATAAAAGGGAGTTTCACTGATACTACGAATCTGCCATGAATCACAGTGGCATTATACTTCCTTCTACAAAAGTGAAAAAAGAGCTTTAAATTTTACTGCCAGGAATCATAGAATATGCAGGGTCACAAGTTCCTGTCTAAAGAGCTCAATTAAACAGTATGTCCTTTGTTTTTTCCTAGTGCATGCAGTAGGGGATCATTATACTTCCCAAATGCCTGGCTCAGAACTGCATATGGAGAAAATCTCCCAATCTACAGAGATCAGCAACCAAAAGCTCTAGAGGCACATTGAAACTAGTGTATCATAAAGAAAATCAGTGTGGGTCTGTCTGTGTGGACTGTATGACAAAATTCTGACTGCCACCAAACCTGTCTACAAGCTGTGAACTACCTGGGTTGCTATTGTTTTCAGGCTAGTGAATGTAGCTATTTTTTACATTGTCATTGATGTCTAGTTATACCACTCCTAAGTTCCACTCCTAAAATTGACATCCCTTTCTTCATGAAACAGTTGACAAGTAGAGGAAAAGGTGTCACAATTCTTCTATGCAACTAATTAGATTTTTTGGAATAATTAAAATTTTAATTAGAGACAGTCTCAGGTGCTGCAATGTCTTTGCCTTTTGGGAGGCAGAGGGAGAGAGAGATATTTCTAATAGCTAAAAACCAGGAAAGCTGTTGGGGGGAAGTGGAGGGCAGAAGAAAGGGGGGAGGAATTCAAAGTGTGTAATACAGCACAAAGGCAAAGTTTTGATTTGTCAAATTAAATTTAGCAGAGGACATGTTACATTCATATGTAATTCTTTTCAGGGGCAGCATTTCCAAATTTACCTCTGCAATGTGCGAGCACCAGTGACATTCCAATAAGGGTTGAACACTGCTCTTTTTCCTCCACCTTTCTAGAAATGTTTTCATGTGAAAGAAAGCTTTAAAATATATTTGCACTAATACAACCTACACATGAGCTTTATGTCTGCAGTTGCCTTTTTTTATAGATTACCAGTCCTCCAGGGTAATATTTCTACATGATATTGCCGTCAAATCCAATGTTGTATTTCTAATATCACTGCCTTTTTCATAGCTATTCTAGGTTTTCCCATGCCCCTTCCATTATTGCTCAGCCTTAAAGCTGCTTTAACACCAGAATGAGTTTGTCATTGAATTCCTAGACAAAACTGTGGTTATTCTTTCCATTATTTGAAGTACTATTGAGCTACACAAATGTCATCGAGTATGGTTCATCCAATAAATCATAAACTTGAAAATATTAAAAAATTACTGTTAAATACACTTGTATATTTGGAAGTACTGTTTCAGTAGTTCTGCCTTAGTAAGCCAGCTAGCTAGCCTTTTTATTGTTGTTTTACCCTTCCTAACAAGGAAGCCTCAAATTTCTAGCAAATGTATATAATCTTCTCAGTCCATCCAAGACCCTTCATTTGGGATTTATCTCTAGAAAATCTTCAAAGCTGAGTTCATCTAAAGGAGATCAGTGTTTATTTAATTTTGTTATCCATTGACTGTTTCAAAACCTACGCTTTCCAATTTCTTAAGCACATACAAAAATACTAAAATAGTTATTTAGGAAAATAAATCCACAGCCTTCTGCTGAAAGGTGACCTTTTTAACATCAGTTCAAATTGTCCACTCTCTTCCACCACATCCCTGCCATGGATAACTAAAAAGTTTAAGAAAAGAAGCAGAATAGGACAGAATTTCTTGAAAGGATTATTCCTGACCTGAACATAAATTTGAGAATCTTTATTTATTTTTAGTGTAAATCTTCACCATTTGCTATCTTCCCTGTATTTTTCATTCAGCAAAATCGGTATCTTTAGGAGGACTAACAGTTTGCCTGTTATCACCTGAATGGGGATTTTAGGGAAGATGTTTAGTTTAGCTGTTTCAGAGCTGTCAGTGAACATGATATGCCACTTGTCAAAGATCAAATTTACATCTTATCTAAGGAACACTCTTACAAAAGTATGCATAAATAAAAAACTGAATGAAAGAATAGAGGTGTCTTTTTTTTTTTTTTAACAAATAAATCAATAAATAACAGGGGAAGGGGGAGGGTGCAGAGGAGAGGATAAACACACACACAAAAAACCCCAAGCAAACATTAGACGAAACATGTACAGCTTAGTTCTTGCTTTTCTTACTTCAGTCTTCTGAATTGGGGCATATTGTAAAAGTAGCTAATGCTATCCACACATAAGCACATATTTACACAGACCTGCGACATATGAGTAGAAATGGAGGTGAGCATGGGCAGGACAGGGAGCACGGGCAGTTAATGTAACTAGAATCCCCAGGCAGTCCTGGCTGCTGCTGCCATTTCAACACTCAGCTTTACTCAGCCTTTTTCATGTCTCTCCTTCCTGTTGGCAGCAAATCCATCACCCAGCTGGGGTGTCAGGGAAACAATTCTAGTTCTCCTGGGTGGTGTTTCAGGAACATCTTTTGCTTTGGAGCAATAGGAAAAGATGGAGTTTTTGAGTGCAAAATTTGTAGAATGTAAGACAGAACAATCTCCACTCACAGTCCCCCTGGTCTGCTCACCACCACAGCAGAAGTGAACTTTGCTCTTTCCAAACAAGAAAACAAAAAAGTATTTCTTTTTTCCCTCCTCCTAAGTTTCTTTAACAGCAAAAAACTGGGGCACGTAATTTCAGTTTTGTCTAGCATTTTAAGAGGTTCCATGTACTTCATGATCTTTACATTGTCTTCCTCCATAGAATAATTTGATAGGTAGCATAAATCAAGTTTAATTAATGGGATCTCAGTTTGGAATTGCAAACACTTGAATAAAATTTGTGTGCTCCTTTAAGGAGATACAGTGCTCCTGATTTGAAGGTCCAACTGATACTTACTTCTTTAGGTATAACAGATTTAAAACTTCAAAGCTATTTTTTCATACCCAGTTCATAAAAAGTTTCTATGTATTGATAGATCACTGCTCAAGTTCACAGCAAAGAATTTGTTCTTCCCAAAAAAAAACCATGAAATAAGAAGACTGTAAATTTTCAAACTAGTATTTAAGTGTAAATTGAAATTTAAGTATTCTTAGTTTATGCTGCTGAAAAAGCAAGCACTAAATTGTATTCAACATCGAATATTACTTTTAATCTGCTGAACACCATAAGACTTATCATCTAAGTTCACTTGTCATTAACAACTGATCATATCAAAATACATGTTTCCTTTATCTAAAGTATTTTAAAATTAATACACTATGCAATCAGTGTATTTAATATTAAAATTGAAATTTGCTGTATGCAGACACCCACACCAAATGAGCTAACACAGTTGCTTTCAACCACCTGTCATGTCTTGTAGGTCTCAGTTTTATAATGATGCAGCACTGTAAGAACTACAGTACAGTAATATTTTACTGTTCTGTTCCTCATCCAAAGGAATTTCATCTCTCTCTCTTTCGCAAATAATCTGATCTAAGATACAAGGAATTGCTTCTCCCACTCATAAGGATAAGATGAGAGCGCTGAACTCTCAGTAAATCTTTGATGTAAATCAATGGTCACAAGAGAGTAGAGGAGAGACCACAAGAGGCAGAGGAAGAATGCAATAACAGAGTAAACAGCTTTTTAAAAATAGCTGACTTCCACTGAAGCGTCTTTAATTCAACAATGTCAAGAGTCAGCATTTATCAAAGGGTACAGAAGAGCCTTTGAAATTGTCATGTGTGATAATTAATACATATTTAAGACAGGGAGGTGTCATTATCAGATAAATATTACTTAAGATCACGAAAATTCATTTAGGAAGGAAATTAAATTTGAACAGTATATTGCCAAATGGACTTAATATCTTTAAAATAAGAATGTGTCTTTCTTACATTTTGGGTTGTACCAAGAAAAGAAGAATAGAATCCAGGTTTTCTAACCTTCTTGTTAAATGATTTACAGCAACTACAGCCAGTCCTGAAGCGTATTTCAATGTACAAGTTTGACTAAAGGAGAAGAAATGAGAGATAATTCTTCCTTCCTGGATTCCTTTTCCAAGATTTCCATGTCCTTTCTATGTTGAGGACACCAGAACTGCACACAATACTCCAAGTGAGACCTCAGATGAGCAGAGGAGAGGGGCAGGATCACCTCCTTTGATCTGCTGGTCATGCTCCTTTTGATGCAGTCCAGCATATGGTTGGCTTTCTGGGCTGCGAGTGCACATGGAAGCCGGCTCATGTTCAGTTTCTCGTCAACCAGCACTCCCAAGTCCTTCTCTGCAGGGCTGCTCTGAATCTCTTCTCTTCCCAACCTGTAGCTGTGCCTGGGATTGCTCTGACCCAGGTGTAGGACCTTGCACTTGGCTTGGTTGAACTTCATGAGGTTGGTATTGACCCACCTCACAATCACTATGATTAAGTTATAGACAATCAAAACACTCCCTAACATACAGGGCTACCCTACTGCCTCTAGTCCATCACTTTTCCCACCTGAATTTTTTATAGCCATCCATTACAACACTCCAGTTGTGCAAGTCATCCCACCAGGTTTCCATAATAACAGCTGTGTCAGTTTTCCTGATGCACAATTGCTTCTGTTTCTTGCCCACTCTGCATGCATTGGTGTAAATGCACTTCAGGTTCAGTGAAACATGCAAATACCCTGTGAAACAAGTAGTTCTTACTTTTTGAAACTTTCATCTTTTATATTTTATGCCTGTTTCCTGTATAATCATGCTGGAATACAGTTTGAAAACAAATTTTATTTGATAGGAAGCAAATGACTCCATTTGCACAGTATATTTTAATATACTATATGAAAACTATAAAACTATAAAAGACGGTCTTATTGTATGACATAGTAAATACATCTCAACCCACACTGCCAGCTAAAAAAAAACAAATACTAAATTACATGCATATATACATTAAGTCTGTTATGTTGGGTTATAAAAACTTCATACAACCTGCAGTGAAAATAAGCTTCATTGCACTAACTTATCTGCAACATGGAACAATGGTATAGTTGAATTTAAAGAAAAATATAATAGTAGATTTGGTAATATTAGATTAAAAAATAAGAAATGCTTGTAAGAGAGGAAGCCTCTGGAGATAGCTAGAGAGTGCAGACTTTGTGTTGTTCTCAGACTTTGCATTGACCTGTTTAGAGTCTTCTCATGAGACTGCCTGTTTCTTTATGTGAGAGTACCATCACCTTTCTACTTTCATCAAAATTTATGAAACAGCGAAGCACACAATGCTTCACCACTTTAGGTATTGCATGTCAGACATGACATCACACTAAATCCTTCTCTTCCTTTCCTCACTCACATCTGAACAAGGTCTTTGCCAAACTTGTCCACCACCATCCACTGAGCTCTCAGCTGCACACACCCATCTGCATGATTCTGGTAAAGTACATAAGAAGTGGCACTTGTGCAAGAAGCAGAACAAATGTCACATCTTAACCATAAGAACTTTCTTTGGTTTAGCTAATAAACCTAAAATGAAGTCCTTTTACTATCATGGATCAACTATTCTGTGACGTTTTCTTTTACAACTTTGCCTCCCCTAACCTGTCCCTGAAGCTATCTATTCCACAGTATGTATATCTATTGGGAGCAACTTCTTTTCATCTGCCATTCACATCAAGAAATGGCAGACAAATACCACAGCTCTTTGATGGGACACCAAGGGAAAATTCTAGTTTCTGTGAATAAATTAAAAAAATCTGACAAGATGTAATATCCTGTAGCACCTGCTTTAGTATAGAGGCTTTTCAGTAGCCTCTGAAACTTGAGCAAATTGTGTTGTATGTGACAATCTTATGCACAAATCACATGATCTAAAAGATTTTACCTGGGATTTGCTTGTACAAGAAATATAGTCTATCCTCCACTGCTGTCGAAATGGGCTGCTACTGTTTTTGATGGTGTGCACAGACCTGAGCTAAAGAATAGCCAGATGTATTTTTCCTGAAGACTAATTCACTTTGTCTTTAGCAATATTGAGAGAATAATTGCTTGAGAGATCCCATGAGTGCCAGTTTCAGAAGGCTAATTGTGAACTGTGCAATAGTATAAATACCATGAACACAAATTTATAGCTGCAGCAATATGTCTGAAGTGCTGCTTCTCTTTCTATTTTCATTTCCAAAAGTGTTTTCCATTTCCTAAGGGGGATTTTAGTTTTTAAAAAATCTGTCTGAGTTGAAAGAAACAGCAACATCTCTGATAAAAGAATGTGCTATTGGGAGCTTCTCAACAAGCAAAGCCTAACTAAGAGCTCCTCTCTTTCTCTGCTTTGTGTTGCCTGCAAGCAGTACCACTCCTATCCCCACCTCCCAAACCCTTTTGAATTCGTCATTTCTTACTTATACAGGAGACTATGTTCCTCTTGGTGTTAGTCTTCCATAAATAAGCAATAAGTTCATAAAAACATAAACAGTCTCTTTCATTCTTTCAAATTTTTAAGGAGTTGTCTCCAATCTTTGTATTTATTTTTTTTTAATTAATTTCAGGTGCCACCACCATTTTAATCAAAGGTGTTAGGGGGATATAGTACGATTTCACAGGGAATCTAAGCTTGTTATGTAAAGGGGCTAAAATTACTAATACATGTGTTTTCTACGGATCTTTTTCCTATTAATCATTTGTTGAGTTAGCAATTTTTGTGCTATTTAGTGTTGTATTTTTTTCTGCCTTCTTGCTAGACCCTACCAGCTATTCCCTGTAATTGTCATGTATGGTCTATGTTACAGAAAAATNGAGAAGGACTTGGGGGTGGTGGTCGATGAGAACATGAACATGAGCCGGCTGCAGTGTGCGCTTGCAGCCCAGAAAGCAACCGTATCCTGGGCTGCATCCAAAGGAGCGTGACCAGCAGGGCCAAGGAGCTGATCCTGCCCCTCTGCTCTGCTCTCAGGAGACCTCACCTGGAGCATTGTGTGCAGTTCTGGTGTCCTCAACATCAAAAGGACATGGAGCTGTAGGAACAAGTCCAGAGGAGGCCACGAGGATGAGCAGGGACTGGAGCATCTCCCATATGAAGACAGGCTGGGAAAGTTGGGGCTGTTCAGCCTGGGGAAGAGAAGGCTGCGTGGAGACCTCAGAGCAGCTTCCAGTATCTGAAGGGGGCCTATATGGATGCTGGGGAGGGACTCTTCATTAGGGACTGAAGAGACAGGACAAGGGGTAACGGGTTCAAACTGAAACAGGGGAGGTTTAGATTGGATCTAAGGAAGAAATTTTTTCCTGTGAGGGTGCTGAGGCACTGGAATGGGTTGGCCATGGAGGTTGTGAGTGCTCCATCCCTGGCAGTGTTCAAGGCCAGGTTGGACAAAGCCTTGGGTGCCATGGTTTAGTGTGAGTTGTCCCTGCCTATGGCAGAGGAGTTGGAACTGGATGATCGTAAGGTCCTTTCCAACCCCAACTATTCTATGATTTATAACGAGGAAGCCTTAAGATATTTTCTCCCCCATAAACGCACCTTTGCACTGAACTTTAGAGTAATGAGATGCTGTCGACCACAAGAGTCTTCAGCTTTCAGCTTGATGGTGGTGAGACCAGTATCCATGTATGCAACTCTGAAAGAGAAAAGAAAACTCTAACAGCATTGTGGAGAAGTCCAGTCTGAAACATCTGCATTACTCTTATTAGTCTGTTACAAATATTAATCAGAGGAAGCCCTGTATGCCAACCATTTCTGCTGTTCTAGATTTACTGCTGTTAATACACCAGTCAACTGCTTAATGCACTCATATATCTTTGGGTTATTTACAATGTGTGTCAAGGCTCATGCTGTGGTCAGTGAGCACTGTGTTTCAGTTTTCCATCACCGGAACCTTTGACACACACAGCATGTTCCTGTCAGCCTCTACTTATGTACACATTAAACTTCCTGTCAAATCTTTGATCCATTTCTGCAGTTTCTTTACTGTATGAGACTTTCATGCCCTTGATTTGCTTTGCTCTTCAATGAAGTTCTCTTTTATTATCAATACTATTATTGTGGAAATTTCGGTGGATATTAGCCCATATTCCAGAATTGATTTCCTGCAGAAAATAATACCCAAACAGGTACAAAATGAGTTATTTATCATGATTTGCCTCTGTTTCATGAGTTTTACACAGTATACATGCACCTAACCAAGTAGCAAGCACATACTAAACGTAAATTTCAAAACTTCTCACATATCACAGACTCTTTGCTGAAGATGTCACAGAGTTGTGCTTCCCACAACAATGAATATAAATACTATTGTAAACCACATTGTTCTCTAGAAATAGGTTCATCTAAATAGCTTCAAGAACTGCCAAAGAGGTTCAAACTTCTCCATGTATTTCCCAGGGAACTGAGCATGTGGCTATTCTGGCATTCTTACTATGTCATTCTTGTTGAAAGATAAAAATCAGCCCAAGATTATTGTACAACTTATCACCTCTGACTGATGGAAAGGCCTGAGCAGAGTTCAAACAAAACATCTGCTTGCTGGCCTAAGTAGCATTTATTTTTTCAAATCATTACATACTAGTCCAGCCACTTGAGCCAGGACGCTGGGAAAACCAGTTCTCTTTCAAGTGAAAATGGCAGTGGAGTTACAGAAACCTGTACAAGAAAAAGCAGACATACAGCAAAAGGTGTGCACGTAGGAAAGAAGTGAAAAGAAAATTATCTACATCAACGATATAGCCTCAAATATGAGTGAACTTAAAAATACAGATGGAAAAAGCAGTGCTTGTAGTGAGTAGGGAAAGAGATCTATTATTTCCTGTTTAATGCTGATTAACTTTAATGCAATATTAAATAGTCCTGGTAGTACTTTGACACTCCTCCACAACAGTTGAAAGAAATGCAAGTCTTTATAAAAGTGTAATTCAACTGTAGTCAATTAAACTCAATTTATTTAAAAAGAATTAAAGCATTCTGCCTCTAACTGGAAGAAAATCATTGCTCCTGCTTTGTTCCAACTTCACCTTGAAATTACATCACGAAGTTTTACAAATATAAGAAGCCTCTATCTCACCTCTCCATCTATTGTTACCTAAAGTGGGGAAATCCTAAACCAGCAGCCAAGGCACAGAATGGTTACTGTGATAAAACACATAGCAGTATCCGACCAAAGTACAACTGGCACCTGCATCAGGGCACTATAAGGTTAAATTGCAAATGAGAATGGAAAAAATAAAGGGATGCTGTCAAGGTGTTTAGGATTTAAAATGTTCCAACAATCATAATGTTTGAACCACCTCACTCTGGAGATGCCAGAAAGGTGTGGATGATTTTAGTTTAAGAATAATGTTTGCATTTTCTTGCTCTGTATTGGGTGGGAGGAAACAAGATTAAAATATTATGTGCATTTCTTAAATAGTGATGGACATACATAACTTTAAATTTGTTTCTGAAATCCTAAAGGATTTTGTATTTTTACAATTACTTTCACAACCTAACAGTCCCTAAAAGAAACACACAGGCATGTGTGCACCTAGTTACAGATTTTAAATATAAATATATGCACACCCTTATAATAAAAATATAGTGACAATATGATTATGTTCAACCATATTTGTAAAGAATCTTCACATTCAGTTTTACTGACTGTAAATTAGACAAAGTTTAAGAAGAAAAAAGTAAGCATTTGGAAAAGGTGCAGAGAGCACCGATAATGGCTCCCTGTTGAGTTATCTAGAGAGGGATACATCAAGAAGTGATTCTTCAAGTTCTGTCCCTTATTTGATTTTTAACATATTTTTAGTTTCAGAATTCATATGTAAAGTATCTTTTCAAACCAGTTTCAAATATGATTATCACTGAGCTTGGAAATAACTGGACAAAATGTAGATCATCACAGCTATGAAGCACCACTACAATCTAAACCCATCTGCCAACTTTTATTTAACTGACATCAACAACTGTTAGTTGTTAGTAGGAGATAACCATACAAGCTAAACAAGACAATACCTTTTAAGTATTATTCATCACAAACTATCTACTTAGAGGTTTTCTACTAAGATGTCCCCTTTCAAACTTTGTCACAAACAGGAATACTAAGAGGCCTATAAGGATGTTGGGGAGGGCCTCTTCATTAGGGACTGTAGCAGCAGGACAAGGGGTAACAAGTTAAAACTTAAAGGGGGAAGTTTAGATTGGATGTAAGGAAGAAGCTCTTTCCTGTGAGGGTGGTGAGGCACTGGAATGGGTTGCCCAGGGAGAATGTGAATGCTCCATCCCTGGCAGTGTTCAAGCCCAGGCTGGACAGAGCCTTGAGTGGCATGGTTTAGTGTGAGGTGTCCCTGCCAATGGCAGGGGGGGGTTGGAACTGGATGATCTTGGGGTCCTTTCCAACCCAACTCTTCTATGATTCTATTCTATGATTCTATGAATAAAACCACTGTGACAAGGGGCATACAGGGTTAAAGAATGCTCAGAATGAAAATTCATAGCCAGCCTTCCTTCTTGTCAACAAAATGTAACACCAATAAACTGACTCTGGGATATGAAGAAGGATTCAATTTTTCATTTAGGATAGAAAAAAAGAACTCAGTAGGTTTGTGGCTACCTGTTCTATATAACTTTCTATATACTATTCTTCCGATAAGAAGGGATAAAAGGGGCAGTTCCATTAGACCAGAGGAAGTTGGACCGTGCTGTAAAAGTCAGATGAACTACTTCATATGATTGCCTAATTGAATGAGGAATTGTTTACATAGGTGGTATTTCAGTTACAGATGCCTTCATTCTTCTGTAGGCTCCATCATTTTATCACACAAAAAGATGGAATGACCATAAAGATGGAAAGCCTCAGTTAAATCTCTTAAGTACTGTAATTCAGCATAACACACGAATGATTGAGAGCAGGTGACAATGCAGGATTCCTTTGGAAATGGGGAAGGAAAGAAAAGAAGATACTTATATGTGCAACCTTGGCAAGAATCAAGCAAACCCACATTGAGACTTGAGAGATCATGACTCACATCTTGGCCTTAAGAGGTATTAGCAACCTTTATGAATCCACATGAGGGTGACAGAAGTCCCACGAATCTTTGAAAGTCCATAATTTACCTTCTCAAGATATTGTCATTGAATCAACCAGCGAGGTTATGAGATAGTATTAGAAGAACCTTTCCTATAGCTTAGTACTACTACATGTGCATTCTCTTCCCACCTCAGCCGATTAGGTTTGTGCTGGTATTTTATCATGTTCTTAAAATGAAAGAAGAATCCTTTGAACTCCTCAGCTTGTAGGACAGCACTTAGTGTTGGAAATTTGGTACAATTTCATAACCTGCTGAACTGTGATGGCTGTGTACAAGTAGTTGAATATGAAAGCATATTCACCCTCTTCCACACCTAACTTAGGTCAAAGAATCAAGTTCGCTATGATACAGAGAAAGTGATTATATCTAATCACAGCAGCCTGCCCATTTGCAATCCTTATTACAGTTTGTACTTTCAGTGGCTTAGGAGGGAAGAGGTGCAAGATCATTGCAGATAATGTCTTCAATTTGTTTCTGAGAAACTTCGCATATTCCATAGATAAAAGCCACTAGAACACACTAAATTTGTGCCATATCTGAGAGCTTCTTAACTTGCTTCAGAGGTAAAGGAACCATAGTTTATTGCTCTGATTCACCTTCAAACAAAAGATCCTTCTGCTTTTCAGTTGGAGGCAGTCAGCTTCCAGCATGATCCAAAACTCACTAGGAAATGGTAATCTAGGGTCCATGACAAGCCAGTTCTTTTCTAAGAAAAATCCTGATAAATAAAGCTGGAGGCTTCTCAAGGTGTGAGCGTGGATTGATCCTTACTGCCAGTACTAAATGCAGGCTTGGTTTTGTGCTGGAAGACCACACCAGGATGTTTTTAACTAACACGCAAATACACATCACCTGCAACTCAAA
This sequence comes from Agapornis roseicollis, assembly GCA_002631895.1. NCBI lineage: Eukaryota > Metazoa > Chordata > Aves > Psittaciformes > Psittacidae > Agapornis > Agapornis roseicollis. Next base: position 66,704 of record NDXB01007455.1, on the reverse strand, counting down.
ATCAGTCTTGGTTATGAGGCCTTCATTATATTGTTTAAAGCACTCTAAATTTAGAGGTGTACTTTGAATTGCCCCTCTAAGTTCTTTTCCTTCCAACTCATAGTAAACCAGGTATGATCCCTTATGTGCAGCCCAGCCCTTTGTTTAAAAATTAACTTCCCAATCAAAAAACCCTGAAAAGGTACCTTATCAAGGTGTATACTGAATTACATGACTCAACTTGATAAAAGCACAGCATAATTTGTGTGCCTACACAAACACCACCTTTGCTGGAAACCAGGTCAAATTCTGCCCTAGAATCATGCTCTGGTAAAACACTGATGTCCTTTCTCATAATAAACCACTGGATGTTTTGTATATGCAGTGACCCAGAAGAAATTGAGAAGCTACAGTTCTGAGAAGCTACTCAAATGTATTTTCAAAGTATATTTTTAGTATATTTAGCTATATTTATATAGAAAATTAGAAATGTACTATATTTCATATATTTATATTTTTAAAGTATATTTATTGTCTTTAAGTATATACCGTGTTGGTTTTGCTGGCATGGGATTTCTGAAAGGTTTGGGGTTTTGGTTTTAGTTGGGGTGAAAAGACTCACTTCCAGCTCTCCTTCTCCCAGAAGATGAACTGAACTATCTCTTCTTCCACAGGTACTCAGTTTATAGCACAGCACACACATGAAACAATGTTCTTAGGTGCACCAAGCCTCCAGCTTCAGGTGACACAGTTTATACTCTCTTTGTGCAGTAACCAACATTTTCCCACTTTTCCTCCAAACATGGTCTACTTGCAGTTTTTGGAGACTAAGGAATGCTTTTCAATAGCCCTTATCTCCATCTGAATGCATCTGAGTAGCAATATATATATATATATATATATATATATATATATATATATATATATATGAGTTTCTCTCTGCAGGTGTCACAAATTGCTGCCTTTACAGCAAAGTGTCACAAAGTGAGGGATTTTCAGCTTTCCAAATTCTTCCCTCACCCACTTTTTTCCCCTAGATTTACCTTTTATGGATTAACTACCTTAATTCCTTTGTATAAGGAGATCCTTGTGCTATGGAGAGCAAGATAGAACTGTTTCTTTAAGAACAATTATTCTAGTTCTAAAAAATGCTTGAACTGTTTTCACAAAAGCATGAAAGTACATGAAGATGAACCATAGCATATGTGAGCAGCCAGAAAAGAAAAGCTGTACAAAGTAGGAAAGAGAATGAAGAAAAAGGAGAGCTATAACTGCTGTATTAAATACAGTTACTATGCCAATAGTTTATAGGTCAAAGAAGAATTGATTTCTTGGTAGTAGCATCTCACCTTTCAGCTTAGTTATTTGAGACTTGAAAATACACCTTCAGTTGATACAGATTTGTTTGGGTTTTTTCCAAGTAAAAACAAAGCAGCAGAGATTTGGAAGAAAAGCCAGTTTCTGAACAGGATAAATTAAGAGAACAAGCACAGTGATGTGTTCAACTCACACATACAAAAGAGCAGCAGATATTCTAAAGATGTATGTTAAGAAACAAAAGAAACATACTTATTCCAACCCAGTATTTCTAGATCTCTGACAAGACAGGAGTAGTATTCTGGCGGCCGTGGTATATGCAGGTCTTGTGTATTCTTTAAAGCAATTTCCTGTTTAAAAAACATTTAAAACATCATTATTCTTCATTATTATTCTATGATTGTATGATTAAGAGAGATTTCAATATTTTTGCATCTATTTAGCCATGTGATTTTTGCAATCCATTCAAAAATATTAAGCTTATGTAAAATTAACTGTACACTGCATTTGTTTTGTTATAGCCTCCAGCTAACGCAGACAAAGAAGCTGTTTGGTAAATTACTTCAGATACTGGTAATGAAAACATCTGCAATTTAAAAAAACAACCCCACAGATGTTGATAACTTGGTCTTCAGATGCAAATATCAAATGTGCCTCTTTTTCAGCTAATAAATTTGAAGTCAAGCATCTCGACTGAAAGAACATTTCAAAAGAAGGTTCTATTAAGCCCACAGCTGTCTCCTGGGCCCTGCAGCCACAAAAGATGATACATGTATGAAATCCCTCATATTATTTTTAAGTAGCTATATACAACTTTATATAGCAATAAAAAAAATAAATCAAAAAATCAGTTTCTCAGTTTTAACATCATAGGAACCCAGAGAGTAAGTTTTGGTACAGACACTCATCAAGTATGTCGTAATGCCTCAAGAAGAGGTTTTTATCAAAGAGGTAAAGCCACATTATAGAGGAAAAACTAAACCAGATGTTGCACATTTCTATTGTGCTACTTGGTCTTTAAAGGTTTATTTCAGTTGAAATCCTGCTTACAGGACAAATACATAAATTAATGGAAGCAGATAATAATTTCTGCCCAGTTCTCCTGAGATGTTTTCTGTTGTTTTTACTCTCTGCACTGAGGATCACTACTTTATTTTGATTTAATTACACTTTCTCTGCCTTCTCATTGCCTGAGTGCTTGTGTATCCAGGCAGAGATTAGGGACTAACTATTGTGAAATATTCCAAAATAGCCACATGCAAACATTCTTATTCAGTCCTATTCCAAGCACCTTTGCCTGGTTTAGTGTAATCAGGGACTGAACCAATACTGAGAAAAGGCATTCCCAGTGTAGAGCCATAGTGTAATACCGGGAGGGTATTTTGCTGTTGTTCTGAAGAATACTTACTGTGTTTCATATCTAAGTCAAGTAAGTTGTATGCAAGTAATCTTTGCCAAGAATGCTCAGAGAATAGTGTTTCACTAACGGACAAGAAATGGTCCGTAGACTTTGCTACTCTTCAATCCCACATTAGAAAAAACTAATAATAAATAATAATAAGTCTCTGAACTATAAGAACCCCAAAACTTTCTGCATCTATTGGTCAAGTTGATGCCCAGGTGAAAGAACCTTCAGCAATCCAGTGACTGTATAATCATTTGTATGACTATAAGCTTTTTTTGCCATCTGGACAGTAACAGGAATTCCAAGAAAGTCATTGCAAAAAGGATGGCTCTATACTGAAATACCTTGCTGTGATTGTAATTTTTCCATGACACTCAAATTGCCAGAGAGTCACTTGAAATCCTAAAGGATATTTACACAAATATTACATGAACATCATACAGACAAAATTACCTTTCCTTAAAAATAAACCCCAACACAAACATATATTTGATAGGTATACCTATCTATCAGACAGTAAGCTGTAAAAAAAATGAAAACCAAAGCTTTGAGAACATCCCAGCTCCCACATATAAATTCTGTCACTTACCAAAATAGTTTTCAGCTCCACCATAAAGCTGCTGAGATCTGGACAGCTGTGCAGCCTCTGGAGGGAACACAGCATGAGTTCTTCAACTCACAACTTTCAGTGGTAAACAATTTCAGTCTAATTCTTTTTCTAGTGTTGTCAAACCGACTCTTATAAAAAGCCCCAACTTTATATCACATGTTTAAATATTTCAATTACAGAACAAATGTCCCAGAGTACAGGAAACTTTCCAGAAAAAGTGAAAATCACTGCTGGTGAAAATGAACCATCATCTTTGTCACGACTCGTTTATATAGCTTATAAAGACTTTATATATTTATGAAGACACTCATGAAGACTTCAGTCTTCACCAATAAGAACAAAGCTTTAAAATCACTCAAAAAGTTTCACAGCTGGTTACATTTTCATTAGTTTCCAGACCCGTTTGCTTTTAGATGCTTTTAGATGCTTTTAGATGATTGAGAATCCCCATCTATCTTCAGACACTGTGCCTATTTACACTTCCCCTTCCTCAGCTCTGTATCTTTGGTTACTCCCAATTTATAAACCCTGTTCTACAAAGGGGTGCACAGTCCATGAGACAGTCTCAACGAGCACACCTGGCAAAGATGCCTGCTTAGAAAGTTTCTTCTAGATACAGGGGTTTTAAAAGACTCTGACTACAACACATTTTGTGCTATACCCAGCAATATTAATGTGAATTCTTTTTGCACTATGAACACTTAGCAAAAAAATAGATAAAAAATGAAAACCAAAATCTGTTTCTGAGAGATTAAAGACAAATTCCAGTAAAATGTCAGCAGCCATTTATTTTTAAAATGTTCTATCTCAATCTTCAAAAAAAAAAAAAAAAAA
>NDXB01007455.1:5720-62435 GCA_002631895.1 Agapornis roseicollis | reverse complement strand
TCAAAAAAAAAAAAAAAAAAGCTTGAATAAAGCTAAGTATTTATTAAATTCTGTTCATCTGTCCTTAGACTGACCTGCAAATCCTTAAGTACATAAGAATAAATCTTGGCTGTACAATGAAAGGAGAGTTCTTTAGCAGTTTTAGAATAGGTGTGTGAGTATAAGCTTTTCAAGTATGCACTTAACAAAAATGGGTATAAAAGTTGTATACCTGCTTTAAAATATGCTGATATTGATTCAGTATCTTCTTTAGGTGCCAGCTACACTCCAGCCTAGACAAACAGTATGTTGTGTAAGTTCTAAATTCACAGTAAATGATTTTTATAAGAGATCAGAAAGTCTGCTACACAGCAACATAAAATAACAAAGGAAGTAAATAATACTTCAGAATTTCTTTGAGTTTCACATTCAAAGTTATTTAAAACTTTCAAATGTCACTATCCCAAAGCCCATTAAAAATTAAGCATTTACCTACAAAAGCCTGTTCTTTGCTGAAAACAACAACATAATTCCTGCAAGCTAGTATGACTTCATAAAATATACCTATATATAAAAATTACAACCTGAAAATGTCAAAGTTACCTATAATGTGGTTTTAAGTATCTGACCTAGAATGTAATAAAGCACTCGAATACCACGTCTGTTCACATTCAGAGCACGCTTGCCCAGGAAGAACTATGGACTGTTGAAGTGTGCACACAACACACACACATCCCCAGGTAATACTGTGATAAACACAGTGATAAGAACAGAGCTTTTAAATAAAAGTTCATCAAGTTCATAATTGCTTAAATTTACAACTTTGCACTGAATTTTCTGTTTTCCAAATGGTGACATATAAATAATCTGATTTAAATGAACATTTTTCCTCCCTTTCTACATAAATATACCCAATTAATTGCAACAGGTTTCAAAGTTAATTAACAAGTTTTAAAGTTAATTAAAGAAAATATTTTAATATAAGCAATGTTTATTGTAAAGATTTTACTAACACTGAACAATTTTGTTGCAAGGTTAACTTGAAATCAGGACGAATTAATTACCAACATTGATATGGGAAAAAATAGTAATTCATATGCACAGTCATCAGTGCTTTTCTCAGAATAAACTTTTGTTACATACATTTACAAATTGCTGTCATAAAACTATCTTACCTTGCATTTTTCAGTTGAAAATCCGCTGGTAACAGTACCCTGATGTGGAAGTCTCTACCCTTGTAAATAATCATTTAGTTAATAGGAAGGTCAGGAAAACTAGAAGAAACTAGACACTTGTAGTAAATATTCCCCGTAACAGCAGCTACTAAGAAAGTAAGTTTGTCTTATGTGACTTTCAGGAATATTAGTCAGGATTTCTTTATTCAGGAAAAATAAAGCTGATTTTAATTTTGAAGTTGAAGCAGTCTTGACCTCTATCTCCTAGTATCTAGTAAAAACTTTTCAGTGCATCACCTTCATAAAGCAAAAATAACACCTTTCAGAAGAAAAATAAACATTATCTAAATGTGGGCAAAACCAAGTAATACAATTTAATCCAAGTTATGCTGAAGCACATAGAAGTCTGTCTTCAACTCAAGTCAAAGCAGACTTTTACCATAAAAGTACTTCACTGAAAGGAACTTGGGCACTGATCCACAACACAATCCTGCAAGATTTTAGAAACTGGAAACAAAACCAGTCCCAAATACATGAATCTAATGTTTTTTTCTTGTTAATGCAATTTGCCCACTTGTATTTTTAGTAATTGTCCCTATTTCTGATACTCCTACTTTCTGATCAAAATAAAACTGAAATAAGGAAGGTTTGCTAGCAAGTTTAACTCCTCCTTGATGCAAGGAGGGCAGTTAACTCCTCTCAAAACTTTTATTCCAGACTGTCTTTCAGCTCAGCATACCCTGAATTATATCCACATACTCTGAGATTTCTTCAGCAGGAAGTGAAGAACAAACCCAGGTTTCCTCCTGTGATTAGATGACTGACAGAGTGGATTGCTTTATCTCAATTTCAAAAAGGCTTTTATTTCTGTTTCCCACAATGTCCTCCCAGACAAACTGAAGAAAGAAGAACTAGATAAGCTGACAGTGAGGTGGGCTGAAAACTTGCCAATGAGCTGGGCTCACAGGGTTGTGATCAGCAGGACAAAGTCCAGTGGGAAGTGCACACCAGGGGTCAGTCCTGGGGCCAACACTGCCCTTCATTAGTGACTCTCACTCAGCAGGTCGGCAGAGGATAGAACACTGTGAAGAATGGTTGGTAGACTATGGGACTGTGCTATCAGTCAGAAGAACCTCAACAAGATGAGGAAACAGGCTGACAGGAACCTCATGAACTTAAGAAAGTGGAAAGTCTTGCACCAGGAGAGAACATACATACACCATGCACCAGCACATGCTAGAGGCTGATTAGCTAGAGAACATCACTGCAGAAGAGGACTGGGTGGTGCTCATGGATCTGAAGTGACCCTGAGCCAACAGCACTTTTGCAGCAAAGACACCAACAGCCTCATGTGCTGGGTTAGGCAGAGCATTTCCAACAGGTCGAGTTAGGTGATCCTTCACCCCTGGTTAGTGTAGGTGAGGCACACCTGAGGTGCTGGGTCCCCAGTACAGGAGAGGCATGGACATACTGGAGTTAAAGCTGCAAGAGCTATGAGGGTGATTAAAAACTTGAAGCATGTGTCATATGAGGAGAGACTGCTTAGACTGGAGAAAAGAAGGCACAGAGGGTAACTTGGCAATGGGTACAAATACCTGCTGGGGATGGGGCTTTGAGCAACCTGGTCTACTGGAAGCTGGCCCTGGCCATGGTAGGGAGCTTGAACTAGATGATCTTTAAGGTCCCTTCCAACCCTAATCATTCTAAAACAACATTCTATGACTAAGAAGGTGCAGACTCCAAGTGACACACACTGGCAAGGTGAGAGGCAATGGATACAGGCTGAAATACAAGAAATTTCACCTAAATGCAACTAAAAAACCTCAGTAACAGTGAGGGTGGTCAAACACTGGAACAGGCTGTCCAAGATGTTAGCAGTACCCATGCTTGGAGACATTCAAAACACAGCTGGAAACAATCTTGAGCAACCTGCTCCAGCTAGAGGACCTCCAGAGGTTCCTTTCAACCTCAGTGTTCCTGCGATGCTCACAAGCAAAACCAAGGTCATAGAATCATAGAGTAGTTAGGGTTGGAAAGGACTTTTGGATATCTTTTTCTGAGCCGAACATAGCCCATTGGCATATCAATTGCTTCCAATCTCCTCCAAAGCTGATGTTTGCTGCACACTTAAATGCATAATCTCAGACTTGGCTATGCTATGGCCTTAGCCCTAATGAAAACATCACATCTAAGAACAGACGCTCACACTCAAGCTTCCCGTTAACACCAGGATGAATTCTAGCACACAGAGCGGTTCAGAAGTCATATCTGTTGGAGTCATACAAACATAAACACACACTTCCAAATGTCTCAGGAAAGCAGGATGCGAGAGTCACAGAATCATTAGGGCTGGAAGAGACCTCTGGAGATTACCTAACCCAACCCACCTGCCAAGGCAGGCCACCCAGAGCAGGTTAAACAGGAAACCTTCCTGTATTTTGGCTGCAAAACTACACTTTTGGAAAGGCAAGTTTGACACAGACCATGTCTTTTGACTTTACAGGAAGAAAACTCCATGCTATTTCTAAACAAAAATACACCTCCAAAGAGTTGTTTCTGTGGTCTGTCTGCACATGCATGTGTGATATGTTAATAAGCCATGCCTGCAGCATCACAGAATGGTTCGGGTTGGAAAGGACCTTAAGATCATCCAGTTCCAACCCCCCTGCCATGGGCAGGGACACTTCACACTAAACTGTGCCACCCAAGGCTCTGTTCAGCCTGGCCTTGAACACTACCAGGGATGGAGCATTCACAACTTCCTTGGGTAACTGCATAGTGCCTCTGATGGCAAAGTTTGCTTTAGAGCATCCACTCTTAACGTGTCCCAGGTGCTGTTCTCCCCGCACTGTAACTCACTATACCCTCAGTGAAATGATGCAGCTGCTTAAGCTTAAAAGCTCAGAAACACAGAAAGTGAAAGGAAAATACACACAATTAGTCACCTGCTTCAAGCTTTACCCTAGGCCTAGAGCTCAGGCACATTGAACCTGCCCCAAAACCACATACACCAGCACAGCAAACCCGGCCCACAGGCCATCAGCCACCCCGCGCTGCCCCTAGAGCCGCAGTACGGTGGGCATAGGCACTGAAAGCCCGGAGGGCCGCGGCCCGGGCGCCTTGGTACCGCACCCCCGCTGCACAGCACCGTCCCCACACAGCAAGGGCCCGTCTGCTGCTGGAGGGCCCCGCGGCGCGTTCCCTGCCTCACAACCCCGGCAGCTCCGGCTGCCAGCCCGGGGCGAGGCGGGAAACGGTCCCGCTTCACACAGCCGCGGTCCCGCAGGAAGGGAAGCGGCGGGGATAACCTGACGCGGAGTGAGCGCCGCCGGCGGATACCTGCGCGGTGAGGAAGCCCTCATAGACGGTCCGCTCCCGGTTCTGTGGCAGCAACAGCGGGCACTGCCGGAACAGAGCCGCCGACCCCGCCATTACCGCTCCGCTCCCGCTCGGCTCCTTCCCGCCCGGCACCGCCATTCGAATCGGACGCGCCTCTGGCTGAGGCCCCGCCCCCGCCAGCGCAAGCGCCTGAGGGGAGGCGAGGGGCGGGGCGCGCGGCGCGGCCGTTAGGGCGGGCGCGTGCAGACCGTTACCTGAGGCGGCGAAGCGGGCACCATGGAGCAACGAGGACACCGCCGAGCGAGGCCATTAACGCGCAGCCAAGGCAAGGGGGTACCTCTGGCTTGGTCAGTGCATTGCTTTGCTTTGCTTTGCTTTGGATTCGGGTTCTAGCAATATCAGAGCTCTTCCCTGTGAGGGTGCTGAGGCGCTGGCCCAGGGTGATGGCCCAGAGAAGCTGTGGCTGCCCCATCCCTGGCAGTGCTCAAGGCCAGGTTGGACACAGGGGCTTGGAGCAAGCTGCTCCAGTGGAAGGGGTCCCTGCCCGTGGGAGCAGGGGTTGGAGCTGGAGGAGCTTGAAGGTCCTTTCCAACCCAAACCGGACCGTGAATCACACAGTGTTTTCTGCTGCAACACGTTTAGAGTGATAAGAGCTCTTCCGCTGCCTTCTCACTAAAGTGTGGGAAGAATAAAACTTCCTCTCTTTTCTGGGTGGGCTGCCATGACAGTCACTGTGTTTGGGAAAGCCTGAGGGGACTTAAGATAAAACAATGGGTTTTATTATATGTGTTTCACGAGGACTTAAGACTTTGTATAACTTTGTGGCTAAGCATCACATAAAGCACAGTAAGATGCAGCTTCTGCCTAAATAAAGTCTTACAAAGTGATAGGTGATTTACCAAAGTCCCCTACTTGGGTTGTTGCATTAGCTTTGGAGGAGTAGCCTCAGAGAAACCCTGAGGCTGCTTCCCTTGGGCACAAATGCGGTCTGGTTCACGTGCCATGTATTGCTGAAGGTTCTAGAAGGTCATGTATTTGCAATTCATCTGATAAGGACTCCACTGTTGGCTGTGGTGTGAATGACTGAAGTGACTAAATCTTGACAACTTCTACAGTTATTTATTGCTTGGAATAGAGGAGGTGGTTCCTCCCAGCACCTGTTGAGTTGTTCATATCTTTAAACCAGTGCTTCTTATTGTGGAATTGAGTGCAGAAGGCTCAGGAATATATAGACAAAGCAGTATTAGCAGGAGCTCCATTGTTCCAGGCCAGGAAACTGGGAAGCAGGTGCAAGTTTAAGGCAGTTGGAGAGCTACTGTTTCTGCTGGCAGCAGCTCAGTGCCTGTGGGCCAAGAAGTGACTTGACTGAGAAGCAAAAAACCCCAATTAAATGTTTTGACCTGCAGCTACATCTTGTTCCCTTAGCTTGGGACCCCTGTACATGGGGACTGCATGGAAATAGGTGTCAAAAGGGCTCAAACCCTTTGCAGTTTTATATTGGCTATTAGAAATACAGCTGCTTTATGAGGGAATGAACATGAAGCTTTGCTTATTTGAGCTAGCTGTTCTCTGCTTGTTTTGCATGCTGCCAAAGTTCTTCTGTCCTACATCTAAATCCTACCAGTGGTTTGCTCAAGCATCTGGCATACAATGCACTAACAAGAGTCAGTAGGAAGGTGAAGGAGTCCCAAGATTTGCCACCTTGTCGTAGGAAGATTTGCAGGAATACATGCTAAAAAAAAACCCCAATATATCCTCAGTGCTGGCTAACAGGGGTTGTTTGGGTTGTGGCTTTTTTTACACCTTGGAGGTATCACTGATGATTTCCAGACTTAAATTTCCAGTGTATCTGAGAAACACATGTTCTAGTAGTTGAGGTCTTTGTGAGAATGTTGTTCTCATCACATTTTTATCCTTCAGAGAACTTCAGACAGTGCAAAACTCACTTACCAGTTCAAGAAACATTTTCTAAATAGGTGCACAAAAGGGGCATAAATGCCACTATATTTAACACGCAGGGCCATGGCTTGCCCCTTTAAAGCTGTTGGTGTGCATTTCAATACCCAGCAGGGCTCATCTTGACCAGTTAATCCAGTGCTTCATAGTAAACTGTGTCCTTTGTATCTATTAATTTCATGTTTCTCAAAACATTTATTGAGCTGTTTTCTCTCAATATGCATTATAATCAAAATTACCTTACTGAATTGTGAAGTATCTCTGTACTTTACCAAGTACAGAGATTATTTATTAATTGCATCAAAAGAAAAACTCAAGACAGTTTTTCTTCTTCTTTTAGCCATATTTCTCTTACTTTCTGACTTTAAAATAAATGTGAAATCACTTTAGCCAAGTGCCCTTATGGAGTAATTTATCTAAATAAAAATACTGCAATATCAGAACCATAAAATATTTTAGTACTGAGGCCCAGAGAACATTAGTCACTATGTTACACTGTATATACTGCACACTTTTAAACTTTGTATAAAAATTCATTTAACTGAAACATATTACTTTGATCTGACACACAGGCTTCACCATCTTTAAGACATGACAATAACAAAGTAAAAGCAAGGAGGTTTGACAGATACACTTCTTAAGGGAAAGGAGTCCTGATCTGATCTTTCGGCCACAGCCCAACTTAATTGCAGTCGTTTGCCAGAAAAATCATAATGGAGTTTCTTATTCATTATCTGCCCATTCAAATATCACATTCAACCAGCTAAGTAATGAAAAAATCATGAGTGACAAAACACACAGTTTGCAGACCTAGCACTGGAAAGCAACAGATTTGCTAGTAAAATTATCCCATGAGCAGTCAGACACCAAGTACAGTCACAGAAAACAATTGACATGAACCCACTCAGGTACTTAAAACCCCCCTATATTGTTGAAATAATGTAGCTTTCTTAAGAGTTTGATTTTTAAGTTTACTTAAGGATATTATGAAAGGCAAGAAAATAAGTGTTATTCCCCAACATTTGTATCTCCAACAAAGCAATCTATTTAAAACCAGGGAAAATTGCTAATATTGTTATTGCTGGCCCCCTTCATAGCTCAGTGTCATTTTATTCATCTCACCCTCAAGAAATGACCTTTTCTGTGCATATCCCACCTTTTTTCCACAAATCCCCTGAGTGACAGAATCTCATCCTAATCCTATTTCCATTTAGATGTTAGAGAAAAGCGCTGTAGACCTTCGAGGGAATAAGTAATCAAAATGGGAAGATAATAATATGTTTATAAAATCTGGATTTTATAATAGCAAATTGAAAAATTACAATAGTGTTTCAAGCCACTGAAGGTCAATGTTACTGAGAGTTCAGAGCCATTGATCAAGTGTTTTTAAATGTTTGTAGTTAAGATTATTTTTAATACAGAACATCTCTATTTCAGAGAGCACCTCTTCAGAGGTGATTTGCCATCTACCTAGCAACCACAAAATCTGGTGTTAAAAGCAGATGTTTCTAATGGAAAGCCACACTAGGGAAAATCTACTACATATTTTAGCTGTCTTTTAAGCAGAACTAAAAACACAGAACAACTTCACAGGCCTCTACAAAATGCACCACACACCACAGTTTAAGAATTCGAGCCCTAATGGCTGCTTAAAGGTAAAAGCACATGAAATAAATATTGCGGAAGAATACTTTGAGTAATATGCAGTTGTATCATTTTTTACTAAAGGTAAATTTGCTTGATTGTGCCTAAAAGCTACCAAAGGAGTACATTCTGAAAGCCAGTGAAACTTAACTGAGGTTGTAGATGAAAAGGTAACACTTAAACCACCTCAGGAGTTTCTCTGTCTTGAGCTTCAGTTTTCCACTGTTTGAAAGGATAGCTTAGACACACTAGCAGCCATTAGGATTAGATGGAGTTTACTGTGACTAAACCAAGGGGCCATATTTGTCATCTGGAGAAGGTTATACTGTACTGTTGCTCTGATTGAGTGGCTCACTGTTGTTCTGTGACAGTTGTGCTCTTCCCTTCACCCTGCTCCTGCAACCCTTCCTTTGTTTTACCCAAGAACTTTTGCTACAAAATACTTCTAGTGATTTGCATAGAGTTGCTTTACACTGTACTTTTACTTCTGGCTATTTTCAAACCATTTTGTGTCATTAACAATTCACAAACTCAGATGGAGACTCTGGATATCTCTATTATAATACCTCACTACAAAGCAGCACAGCTGTTAACAAAAGTGTCTGAAGCGGCAAATGTGTCTGGTTTGATGATTTGGAATGCAATTGTTCTTCTGTATTGAAGAACTTGAATATTAGAAAACACATGCTGGTACTGAAACCAAGAACACTGATTGATCTATTAACAGCATAAAATGATCAAGTAAGCATTGGATATTTTAAAATGTCTTGGGTGTAGAGGGTCTCAAAGCTCATGTTCATCTCTGTATGTATAGGCAAAATCTTGGCACTCTTTCTGGCAGATGACCCAGTGAAATGACTGATGTATTAACATTAATACATTCACATAAATTAACTTTTGCACATAAAAACCACAGAGGCTTTGAGCCCAATTACATCTGTCTGAATGATACAAATACTCCCTTTGTGGTCAGTGGCAACTCAAGAAGATGAGGCCAATCCATATGTTATATTGATTCTAAATGCACAAGAATATGCAGTTAATCCCTTTCAAACCTTGCAGAGCACAAACTGTTGGAGATCTTCCAAGCAGCCAGATGAAAGTTGCCTTTCAGAACCAGGGAATGTACATTGTTACAGATTCCAGAAGATGCTGGGCCAAAATCTGGCTTTGCTTTTGCTAGTGTAAAATGAGACTATTTCAGTGGACGTGTACACCAATATGAAAGTGATTGTTATCTCACAAGGTAGAGTATAATGCTCACATCTTCCTTCCTCTTAATTCCTAAGAAAATCAAAGTGAAGATAACAAACAAGTGAAAATACTGTTTTGTTCCAGCTAGAATTTTTATAACCCATAAACCATTTGTCAGGTACTTCATGATAGCTTTTTGGGTCTCTTGTGTGCTCCTAGTAGGTTTTATCTGGAGATAATTCAGATACCAGAGTCATGAGTGACATTACAAGTCTTCCCAGATAGGTTGAAAACTATTCAAAGTTACAAACACCTATGGTCTGTGCTTGCATGTAAATGGAATTCCTGTATACATAGGACTTGTAGCATCTATGACAGACATTAAAGATGTGAAAAATGTTTCTGTGAAGTTAAAGTTAGCACCTTTACATGTGTTCACACTGATTTTTTTGTCCATCAGCCAGCCACTGAACCTGAGTATTTTGAACTTACAGCATTTTACTTGGGTGTTGGTACTGCCTTCTTGTGTGATTTTCTAAATGCTGAAGGAATACAAAACCATTTCTCAAGCATAGCTCAGAGTGCACAGTCTAACTCTCAATATCCACTTCAGAATCCTCAGATTTCACAGTATAGTTGGATCATGCAAGTAACTGAAGTAGAAATGCACTCGCTTAATAAATAAGTGCTTATGACTGGCTAAGTTCCAACCTTCATGCCTTTATAAGTCAATATTGTCTAGCAAAACAAAATAAAATGCCTGTATTATCCAAAGTGAGTAAAATCATTTAGACAGAGCCATAGCACTGAGCATTATTTTCTCTACATTTTCATTGTTTCCTTGCCGCAGTTTAGAAAGCTTATATAATAAAAATTCTAAAGCAAACCCAAATATGTTTCCATGAGCTTCATGGTGACATAAGCATGTGAAACAAGAAAGAAGTACATTTGCACGCATCTTTAAATGAGAAAATTACTCTATATCCCCAGGCTGGTGGGAGGTACAGAGTATACTCATGGCAAACACTAATTTTCAAACACTGAGGTCAGAAAGGTGAGTCATTGCTGCCCAGTAAAGTAAGAATGTCTAACTTAACTCTTGAACCATGTAAAAGAATTGCCTCAAAACTCACAGCAAAACCAGCCATTATTCAAGGGTAGCAGTCGATAAACTGGGGCAAATCCACTCTTTGTCTTACAAAGATGAATTGCTAGTCTGTCTAAACTTAAAGTTGTATGTCCTCAGTGCCTTTAAAACCTCATTGTCTCTGCATGCACCTTATGAAGAAAGCTGATTTGTCTAGTTTTCAAGCCAGTAGTTGCAACTCTGGTGATTTTACTCTAAGCTAAAAAGTTTGTTATAGCACTTTATTACATTTAGCTTCCTACCAGTTTTAAGTAAATGTGTCAGAGAAGCACAGACTATAAAAGTAGTGAATGCTGTGCAGAAATTAGAAAGAAAGAAAAATACATAATATATGATGTAAAAAGAAACAGATAACGAAAATTAAAAGGATTTTACTAGTGGAAAAACAATTTCATTTTATTGTAAAGCTCTAAATGAATAAAATAAAGTCTTTGAATGTGAAGATGATTAAAAAGACAAAATCATTAGCTAAAGATATTTACAAGTTTAGACTTTCATTTTGATTGTAATTTTAATTAGCTGGACACTGGGGGGGATGAAAATGAAAGCCTACATCATCTACTTACTCTTTAAATTGCATTCCACCTTAATTTTCTGCTCTTCAGTTCTTAATTTTCTCTATTTTTGTTCTAACTAATCCGGTTATCAGAATAAAGCGATTTTCTCTCAGCCAGGTTTAACTTTCAGTATTTGAATCAAAAGTTCACCCCACTGCTTCAATTTTTATTCTTTCAATAGCAGAAACTCTCCAGGAAACTTTTCCAGTCTTTTGTCTGTACAGCAGGGTGCTTTATGTACACATGACAGTTATGTGCTAATAACAAAAGATTCTATTTTAAAAATAATTATGTTCCATTTACACAGTTTCCCATGGAATTTACTCATAAAATGCAGGATGCACCAAAAGATTAAATGCCATTTTCCTGTTCATTAAAGCCATTTTTCTAAATGTAACTGAGTTATTTGCCTTTTTGTCTTGAAGGAACCACATGCCCAAGAAGCAGTTAGAGTCAGTTTATTCTTAAACAAAAGAACTAATTACATTTAGGCTGTGTCTGCAGCATGCAGTTACTTGCAGATTTGTACCCCAATGTCAGGCCATGGACAGATACTACTTTTATGAATATGGAGATGCTGAAGAAACTGTTGACCTGACTGATCCTTCTGTGCCAAGAAGTGCTTCTTCAGCTGCTCAGTCCGAGTGAGGGAGCACAGTACATCCTCCTGCTTCTAGCAAAGCCATCCAGGTCGATTTAAATATTTGATAAGGCTATCGAAGCATATTATGTTGCCTTTTCCAGAAAATCTGGAGGCAGAAATCCAGAGCCAAGGTGGCTGTCTTGCTTATGAGGGTGAGCTGTGGAAAGGCATTTAAAGTATTATCAAGACATAGGGGCTTTCATCTGCACTGAAAATGGAAGATGTGATATAAAAGGGAGCAAGTCTGTATCACAGCCCTTAACCAGCCTGATTTGCTGTCTTGGGCTAAAAATGTCTACACTACAATTGAAGGTATCTCTTAAAGGTCAGCAGAAAAGTTAGTGTCATCTCAGTAAGTCCTTGCTCCTTTCCAAATAGCTTCTTTTAGGAACAGTTCAGTCCTAAGAGATGTCTTGTATGCCATTCTTACTTTACATGATTAGTTTAAGCTGGCTAAAAAACAGCAGAGTTTGATCTTGACAAGTTCATTTTATCTCATTGTTTTAAAAAGCACTTCATTCACAGGCCTTCTTGCCCTAACTTCCCACTTCAGGAAAGAATATAGATGAGATTCACTCAGGGCCTTTTTGTAAGACAATTTCCACTGACTGTATAAACAATCTTCAGCAAAGCCTACAAACACCTTTCTGTACTTGGGAGCTCTCTTTTTAGTGTCATTTGAGTTCAGAACAGTATTGTGCTTTTGAAGTGAATCTGATTATCCTGATGGTCTGCGCTTTGATTCACATCAAGATGTGGTATTGAAGCACATGAACTGAATTCCTTTTGGATTAAACTGAAGTGGAAAACTCTGGAATGTATCTAATGCACTCCAGCTGCAAATGGGCATTCAGTCAATTGAACCCAACTACAGCTTTTTTTAAATTAAATGTTTGACATGGACATCACACCCTCTTCTGCTTTAAGTTAGCAATCTTCCTGGACTAGAAATGTTGCAGATGCAAAATCAAGGATGATCTACTTCAAATTCAGCATCACCTAATTTTCTAAAAGAGAGATAACTTAAAAGAAGACACTCATCATGTAGTCACCCTCTCCCAGCTAATTCTAATAGGTTCAGAATTCTGTCGAGATAACTGTTGTCTGTCCCCTGGGCAGAGCTGCCAATTGCAAATATTATATTTAAAACTAAAGGTCCAATTACAGGACCAGTTTATGATCTCAGTTGAGCCAGTATAAATCTAATACAGTTCATTGATTTTAACCTGACTGCAGGAGCTTCATTCCAGATTTGTTCATGTGTGATGCAATTATGACTTGCCTAAGAATTAACTAATAATATAAGTTGCAATAGAGAGTCCTTCCACCTTTGAAACAAGGTTTCATAATTACCACTCCTGTGGTACCACTCCTGAGTCAAAAAGCATAAATTCAGTCCAGTGATGCTTCAAGGACTGAAGTGCTAGACATTTTGAGACATGAAGACTTCAGTGGCAACCCCAGGAAAAAAAAAACTGGTCACTTGATGTAAGATATAAGTACAGAAAGGGTTTTCTTTATCCAGAGTAACTGGGAAGGTTGGCTTTCTTCCTGTGTGCATGCTGTAGAAGTATTAAGAATTTTTATGGGTTTCAGTTTGCAAGGTTTTGTGGAATTCTCCAAAGCGGAAGTATGCTGTGAAGAATCTGCAAGGACCACACATCTGCAGGCTGATTTTCAACATCCAGATTGAAACTAGAGATACTGCCCTAGAGTTTCAGTACTTCCATCTTATTCTTTAGTGGCTGTGCACATATGCTGACTTGATTGTTGTCCAGCAATATCTGCATAGTAAGAACCCAGTCTTTTCAAAAGCAATTCAAAGCACTTAAAATTGAGCTTTTGCTCTGTATTGGTCCCCAGAGGAACCTGTCTATTTGCAATGACCAATGCAGTTTAGTGAAACAAATCTCTGTAGACAAAATACGGATTTTTTTCCCCAGTACATTCCCTTACTCCTATAGAAACATACTAGTTTTCCATGTGCATCATTAAATATGTAGTAGATATTTGTACACAAGTTATTTCTTTTTTTAAAACACATAGGAAGAAAATACAGTCTCATTTTTGCTCACTCTGCAGAATGTGGGTTAAAACCCAAGGAGGCAGATACAACTTCCATAATGTACACAGCTGTTGGATAAGCAAGCACCAGGACTGCCCAGTTACTATTCCAACCAGAATTTAAAACATGTTTTCATGTTTGAGTTTTCCTGTTTCCCAGTACTATAAAGACCAGCAGACATACGTCAAAGGAAAAATATAGAATCATAGAGTAGTTAGGGTTGGAAAGGACCTTGAGATCATCCAGTTCCAACCCCCCTGCCATGGGCAGGGACACCTCACACTAAACTATGTCGCTCAAGGCTCTGTCCAGTCTGGCCTTGAACACCACTAAGGATGTTGCAGTGGAACTCTTTTTGGGCTTTCACTGTCAGTCTAGTCCTTTTTTTTTCTGTGATAACTACTTATGAATTGGTATAGAAGAAAGGAACAGATAGTCTCATAGGTAGCTTGCTTACAGTAACTAGTCCAGTTGAAGTAAGCATGACCATTCAACCCACACATTTGAGAAAGAAGAGTCATTCAGAAAAATATTTACATATTTAACATAACTATGTATTTTGTAGCTGTCCTGGTCAGGTATGGTTTTAAGTAGGTGCTATGCTCAGGGAAGCTTTGATCCAAAATTCCCTGAAATTCATAGATATCCCACTTTATCATATGAAGTTTTATTTTCATCAAATTAACAAGAAGGAAATTAAGTAACTCGATAAATGCTCTACCCAGTTAGTCTGCTACAGAACAACCACAGACAGGTGATTCTGAGAGTGCTTGACTTAAATTACACTGGAAAAGAGGACTAACTGCAGACAGTAAGTGCTTGATCCAACACAGCAAGTACATAGGGACTGAACAGAGAGCTAGAATTTAGGTGTCTAAACCCTAACAACACTGCATACCTTACATTAAATGCATAACAAGCAAGTTTCAGTCAAAACTGGAAGTGACAGTTTTGAGACTGTCAGAATTTTCTTATCTAGGAAACAGAATCCTGAAGAACACAACCTAGCAGAGTTTTGTGAGCTTCTGAGTGTCTGCTGGCCCTAGTTTTAAGTCTGTATGTTTGAATGCTTGGAATTAGTTTCAGGTGCAGTAATCACAGAAAGAAAACATGTGCAAGAGAAGTTTCTTTTTAAAGAAACAACAAAACTGAAACAGGTTTAGAGAATTATCCATCAAATTACATTTTTAAGAGTGGCTATTAAAATGTTGATGAAAGAATATAAGATGATGAGTCAGGGACACTAAAAGACCAAATGTATGGGTTCTACAAGATATTACACTAAGTACTAAGAATTTCACTTTATAACCCAATGCGATTAAATAGCATATTGCTGAAAATGCAGATGTTATACTACTATAGTAAAAAATAAAAGAAGTGCCTTTGAAAGATGTTTCTAATTAAGTCATGAAAGATCACAAAGAAAATAGGGAGAGGCTTTACTAAGAGTACAGTCATAGAAGAACTAGGATTTGAGGCTGAGCTTTGAAGTTTCCTTCTTCAAACTACATGGCCTTGAAGCTATTGAAAGTTTGAAAGATTTCTTTCTGGTGAGAGTGGGTAATGTTCTGGTTATGTTGTACTACCCGGAAATACGTGTGAGTTGTTTGTAAGGAAGAATTATTTTTGATGAAAATCTGCTTTCAGATTTACCTTGGACTTGCATTTTGAAGGCAGTTAAAGAGAAGGCAGCATTCACAGCAGTGAAGATTCCTGCTAGCTACGGAACATTCAAAGCTTGGTTATGCGTGTTTTAAAATGGCAGCGATGGTTAGAAAAAGCAGAATGATTTATCTGTTTTTCAAAACAGAGGTGTCAGCACAAAATGAAGTTTTGGCAAGGCAGCAGGATTTATGAGAACAATCACTTGTGTATGGGATGGTTTTATTTCTAAATAATCCTGATTTCATAGGCATTAGATAAGAGACTGTTTCTGAATTAGAAGAAGTGTGAGCATTCTATTATGTTGTATAGGGTTAGAAGCACGCATCCCTAAATAATAATATAGTCCATATCACAGTTGAGATTGTGGACCTTGCTTCACGTCAAAATATTCCAGTACTTGGCAGGATAATGTCTCCTGTATTCCAAAGGGTTTTCTTTGGCCATTCAACCTGCTGTCATTATGTATTGCTTGAAGGAAATACTTAGCCATAAGAATTTATGAGTATGTTCACATATGGAAACAAGCCTATGAGTATATGCCAGGCCCTCTTGTTTAGGGTAATTCCAGTCATTCACTTAAATCCATTTTTACAGGGTCAAGTCTGGCTTTTCATTGCTATTTTCGTCTACAGAACTAGGTTCTTACAGGCTGACCAAGAAACGTGTTTCTGTTCAGCCTAATGTTCTTTCATCTTTATGGAAATTAAACATTCTGTTTGGGAGCTGATCTTCATGACTTCCCAGTAGATCAGTAGTATTTACTTGATTCCATGCTGTCCACACCCTTCAGAATCTGTGACAAGACACACTTAAAATCAGGTGCTGATGGAATTGTGAAACATACTCATTCTTGCAAACCTCTTCTGAAAAGACTTGAAGGAACAAATTCTTTATAGAGTTCGAATTGCCAGGCTTCTTGGCTGACATCCCAAACTAAAAGCTCTCTTGCATTTTGAAGTCTGTATGTTACCTCTTCACCAGCTCCTTCAGGAAACTATGTTAGGTCCCCGACCAGGTTAGATTGCCTTACTCATGGCTTTATCACTAAAGTTTTCATAACTTGTTTTGTTATATTAGTACAGTGACCATACTATTAACCCAGTTAGTAACGTCTGAATTAACTCCAAATGATTCAGCCATCTGGTGAAGTTCAGTTTGTATTCTGTCTCTGAGACTTAATTGGGTTTTATGTGGCACATCTACTTCAGAAAGCATGCTGGGGCCTATAGCAATGTGATATGTATTTAATGTATCCCAGTTCATTAAAAACTTCATCAGACTCATTAACTGTAGTTTGTACATTTGTTTCAGTGGACAAATTTGTTTAATCATATACATTTGTAGTTGGCTGTTATATATGAGCATGTTTCCTCTTCCACTGCTTATAACTTTAGCCAGTGGCATCTCCTGTGCAGAAAGAACAGTTTGGCTTAGTGTTTTAATTGCTCTCTAATGAATCATATTTAGTACTTTAGCATTTGAGCATTGGGTGGCTGTTAGGTTTTTTTTGCATATGTTGTTACCCTATTATATTTCACACAATTTGCAAAACTCCTGCATGTTGCCTTTATTGCTGGTGTCATAAGCTATTACTGAGAAAGTCCGGGTTTGAACATTTGTACAGAACCAGAGTAATGAACTCAGTTTCTTCATGACTATTTAAACTTTGTTCTCTTGAGTGTGTATGCCGAGGCATGCAATTTGGTTTTGCAAATCTTACATTTTTTCTGGACATAAACCAGTTTTGCAGCATGGAAGCTCTCATGGTATAACTAATATCCAGCCAAAGCTGAGAGTTTTGGAGATGTGACTAGATATCATGGCTACTATTTAAAAGACCCAGCTGCTGAGAGCAGCTTAAATCAATAGTGGCTCTCAGCAGAGCCATGGAAGCACAAAGTCTCCGATCTCTATACTAATAGTAAAACAGAAGGAGTAGTTTTATCCTTAAAGCAATGACTTTCATGGTAGAGTAATAGAGTGGTTAGGTTTGGAAAGGACCTTAAGATCACTCAGTTCCAACCTGGGCAGGGACACCTTCCACTAGACCATGTTGCTCAAGGCTCTGTCCAACCTGGCCTTGAATGCTGCCAGGGGTGGAGCATTTATTTCTTCTTTGGGCAACCTATGCCAGTGCCTCACTACCCAAAGTTATCTCATGATTCACCAAAGGCTGATTCCTTAGTTTTGATCATTCAAACATTATATTCAGTCTTCCCTCATATCTCTTCATCCTGGTGTAGTTAATTTTCTTTGGATTTTTTAAGTTGTTTAGTATGGAACTGTGTTGAAACAGATCTTTTTACTCAGATACATTTCAGTTATTTTTTCTCAAACTTGCTCTTTCATTTAGAAATATTTTTGTTATTAATGTAAATACTCACTGGTTTTGTAACATGCAAATTACATGACACAGTAAGTATGTAAAATTATGACCAGTTATAGCAAGATATTCCAAACAATTACATGGGAACTGAAATGTATGATTTTTTTTGGTAAATATTTTACAAGAACATTTATTTTATACTTGGCTAGCCTGTGTTTGTCTCAAATTGTTATGGTAATACTTTCTTCCTAGAGATACCATTTTTCATTGAGAGAAGAACATCAGTGATCATTCTTACAAACCTTCTCCACATTTGTTTGATAAAGAAGAAATAACATTTTTCTAGGAAACTAAACAAAGCTGTAAAGGGTATCCTGTTCCAGGCCATGTTGGACAGAGCCTTGGGATGACATGGTCTAGTGTGAGGCATCCCTGCCCATGGCAGGGGATTGGAACTAGATGCTCTTAAGTTCCTTCCCAGCCTAAACCACTCTGATTCAATGATTCCTCGCAATACTTACAAGCTTCAGTTTAGAAAAAGACTGAATTCAATTCAAATTCAGTTAAAATCCCTGAATTCAATTGTTTTGGTCCAGACTTTTGAATATTAGTTGGCTATTCGCAGCTAAAACATTCTGCACTGTCATGCGCATGATCAAAATATCACTTAGTGGTCTCTCCGTGCTGCTCATTGAAAAAAGACATGTTTCTGTACCAGTAACTTTCGAGGATAGATAAGTGGGTTTTTGACTTTTTTCCCTTAATTGTTCAGCAATTTCCAGCTGTTTCTGGTTGCATGGTAATATACAATAGATTTTGAAACCCTCTGAGCCTATGACAAGCAACATACAATGTAGATAATTTCTGTCTTATTTTTTCACAGTTCTTCTTCCAGGAAAATTTGGAAGTGCTTCAACTGCTTCTGGGGTTGTGAAATTCCTTCCAGTATGAGGAAAAGTGGTAAGTTCCTTGCTTTACTTTTGTTAAGATCCCATTTATTTCTGATACTGTATAATTAGAACAAGTGGTGGTTAAAAATTCTCCCCAAACCTCATTTTCTGCTCCCATTCAAAAGTATGAATCAAGGTCATGACAAGCTGTGCTCTTCTCACATCTCAGCATATACTGACTCTGTTGGATCCTCCACAAAATTCTGGAGTTGATGCACCTAAAGAAGGCATTTCTTTCATGACATTTTGAGTTTTCCTCCTTTTAAAGACAAATGAAAACAGAAATCCCAATCATTTAAACAGAAATTCAGTGGAACAATTAAATGTGTTCAACATATGGCATCCTAAACCAGCTGATATTTTAAATCTATGGTAAATGTCAAGAACATTTTAACTGTCCTCCTTGCATTACCTCACTTGGATCATTCACCTTTCAGAGGACTAGTGAACTTTAATTTGCTTTAGCAGCTTGGAATGGATTTTTATTGTTTCTTACCACAGCCTTTCAACTTCAGTAATTTGAAAACTAAATATGAACTGCAAAACTCAATCAATCCTGTAGTATTCTTTTAATATCAATTTTTATATAATTAGCCCCCAAACTGTGTTCAATTACTGACAATTATTCTCAGGCACTTCAAGGGACAACACTAATTTCACACTTAGCAGCATTTTAAAAGGAAGGTGATTCTAAGGCTGTATAAAAAAGTTCCTCTCTCAAGAGCTCTACAGCTTTGTTGCAGACTTTATGAGAAAAATAGGATTCCAGTGTGGTACAATACCAGAATTCAGATTTCACAAAACCACATATGTGTATGTGATTCTGTTTGGCAGGTAGCTGTGTTATATTCCTATAATGCCAACTAAGCCTATTATGAGTTTGGCTGTGTTCTTTTTAAACCAATAAAATTATGGAGAAATCCACAGAAATTGATGTGCCAATTTAAGACTGATGATTAAAGTAATGTAATCAGGATGTCTTTCATCCAGATTACTTTCTTTTACATTGTCTTACAGATATTAGAAGCATCCCTCTTACAGCTGTTACAAGGTGCTTTCCTTCAGTTTATAAAATCATGTTCTCTCACCTTCAGCTCATTCTTTCTCCCTACCCTATAACAATAGAGGTGGAAAGGATTGGCGATGGTGCTATGGTAATGATATACAGGTTCTGTTCCACTGGGGTCATTGGAATGATCAGTCGCTTTGTAGGGACAAATTATTTTTGTTACATCTATTTTGTTGCTGCGCTTTCTGATGGATCTTGTGGCAACTGGAAATTCTATTTATTTATGTGCATATTTTTAAAAGGTTGTCAGTGGAGCCCAGAGCATTGACTGGGAGCTCCTGTTATAGAGTAGTAAATATCCAAATAAAGGAATGAATCAAATGACACCTTCCTCAAAGGCGAGTTACAAGATGGAGCTAAGTGGGATATTGATAAGTAGTGGTCTTCAGAAGATCTTCTAAATTATCTAGTTTGTGCTATGAAGTTTAAGTAGAGGAGACAAGGAAACAGAAAAGTTATTGTCAAAACAGCATGCAGACAACATACAACAAAAATAACAGCCTTTTGTTGGCAAATGACAGCCACTCTTAGCTCTAGTGTATATCTCCATGACACGAAGGGAAGTTATATGATAAATAAAATTGCATGCATTGCAACTTCCCAAACCCACTGGATGGCTGAAGAATGAAGACCAGTAACTAATATCCTGCAAAGATAGATACAAGATTATCTTAGTTTAAATATAAATTTGGGGTAGAGTCCTACAAGCACCATGAAGTTTAGTGGGTTTGCTGTTACAGTACCATTCTTTATAGTAGGCTCTAATTTCAAGTGAAATGCTGGTTTAAACGTCTATAATCATGATTTTAAGGTAGATCAGAGCCAGCGTACAGTACTCACTGTGATAACCAGTAGTAAGTTTTTGCAGTATCTTGTGTTGTCTTGGTTCATATATTTTCCAGAAGGCTGAGCTCTATCTTATTTCCCCTTTATGGCTTAACAGTGCTATTATAAGTCACCAGGAAGAAAGCCAAAACTTTATAAAATTGTAAAAGTCAACTATATATCATGCCAGTGACTACTTGGGTAACATGAGTGACAAGATGAGAATGGAATAATAAAAGGAATTCCTAAATCATGCTCAGTCAGCAGCACTGGGAAAAAGAAGACTTAACTTGGAGGAAACAGGTGACCAAAATACAATGGAGTAACAAATAAAGTGTGACTCATAGACAAAGTAGGATCTGTCTTTGGGGAAGAAGAGGAGCCGTGCATGTATAAACCCCATCTTTGAAGGCATATTAAAATGCAGACTAATCCAAACCCACTGAAGATAATAATTTTTTTTGCTGCTGACGTGGGGGGCTTTGGATAATGATTATGTGGGTGACAGAAACAGTCTCAAAAGCTTTTTCAGGCTAAGGAAAGGTTTGATTTCTACAGTTTCTGCCATTTGTATAGGTATAGTATTGAAAACAATCTCAATGCTTAACAATCCACAGCTTCAGAGCAGTAGTTATCCTACCTGAAGTAAACGTCTATTCGAGTCAGGGCAAAAAGTATTGATAAAAAATGTTGTAATGCCCCTGACAAGAGCTTTTACAGTTTATCAGGCAAGTAATAGGCATTGTAAAATTAGGATGCTCTAATCTAGCTAATTGCAGTGGGTTTTAACATTGTAAATCCAAACTATTATGTGAATAATATCTTTGAAAAGAAATGTGTAGATAAAAATATGTTTAGATAACCATATTATGTATTTACACATGAGATCTCATAAGGATATGTTTTATTGGATCACACAGCCTCAACAAACATTATAAACTTGAAAAACAGGAATAGCAAAAGATAAAATTCAGGGAATAGAAGAGGTTTGGTTAAAACATCAGGGCATAGAATCTCATAGTGAAGACTGAAGTTGCATTGTGAACTCACCTGCTTTTGTTTACCTATTGCAGTGTTCTTGGTATATATCAAAACAATACGTACAGCAATACCCAGGCACAACAGAGCAAGTTAATAATGGAGCTTCAGTCTTAACTGTGAATTCCCTTGCATTACTTGGTATATTGCTGATATAGATAGGGTTTTGTGGCTTAATACATAGCAGCACATAGAGTGTCAGCTGGAAATCCATTTCGTAGTGGTGGAACGATATACAGAATACAATAAACCCATTCTCACCTTCCTATTCCTTTCTTACAGTAGGAAGCCAACATTTAGAAACCCATAGCAAACAAACACCTGCTAAGCATAAATCACAAGCAGGAACACCGCACTGGACAAGTTCAGAGAGATACAATGGGAGAAAAATCCATGAAAAACCTTAATAGTCATTAGGAAAACCTAACATTTATTTCCACACACTGACAGGTGGCCAGTGAATTGACTTCAGAACAACCATAAAGAGAGAAGTGGTTATTATGCTACTAAAACTTAAACAGCAGAGCTTTTTAATAAGCTGCACTGTGTTAGGATTACACTGAGGGAACCCAAGCAGGAAAAAGCAATAATCACATCTAGCAATAACAAGAGGATCAACTAATATCCATCATAATTTCTCCCTGTTTTGCTTCTCCCTATTAGTATGACATATAGGAGAAGCAGAAGCAGCCTAACAAGATACTGAGCAGAACAGGTGCAGAAACAAAAGCATCTTCCATTTCGAGAGTCAGCATTTTTCTTTGGGAAAACTACTTTGCACCGTGCAGGTTGGAGCTTAGGTTGCCCATTGTTTATACCCATTGGGTGATGTGTGCACTATTTTATCTCTTCCTGCAGAGTTTGGTTGTGACATACATAACACATGTGCCCATAAAGTTACCCAGAAATGCACTGAGCAGGTTCAATATATGTCATAGCAAGCATATTTCTTTGTTAATTCCATAAAGACAGTGTGGAAGAGCCAACTCTCCTACGTTTTTTGTGTCCGCAGTGGGAAGAAAACAGCCCATCGCATGCTATCGTTACCACAGAATTATAGTGCACTGTGTAATACTTTTACTCTTGCCAGAGAATGATAGTGGAAATGGCATTGCCCTATTACTAATGCTTAATGTATGACCAATCAGAAGCTGAAAATCATATGACCAGTGGCAGCTTATGGCATCCCATCAGTTAGTAAATTGGATGCAGTTTGTCAGATGGACACAATATCCCTCCACTGTAGGTGGTCTCTGTTTCATTAGGTTTCAGATTGATGGTGGTGAACAATAATCCAAAAGTGTGCAATAGGTACATCAACCTCATTTTTCATTAACAGTGCTTCCCAAACGTATTGGAAGCAGGTACAAAACATAGATTTTGTTTGGCTTACTTTGATCCATGCAGAGCCTATTGGGTATCTGACTTCGCTGCTGGAGGCTTATGGTTTCGGTTAGCAGAACCTGGTACAGCAACTGGATGAGGTGTTTTTGAGATAATCTAGTCATTTAGGTATGATGCACAAATAGTGGGTGGCAAAGCTGCTAATTTGGTTTTTTTGTGAAGTAATAGGAAACCAACATTCTATTTACATGCCAGGCATTGGAGTTACAGAGCATCCTTCTAAATTACGTGGTAGATACAAGAGTTGGAGTGATTATTTTTTCTGTATTTCCTAAGAGATTAAAAGAAATGTTGGTGCATTTTTGCTGCTTCTAAAAGAAATGAAAAGACTGAAAGTCTTTCCCAGGGTCACTGAAATGACATACAAAACAGCTACTGGTGTATCTTCCACATCTTTGGCTTAGAAGGATCTGTTTTACTTCACGGTGAAATAAATTAAAGTAGTATATGATGTTGCTCAAATACAAGCCAATTTAAAAGGCATTTTTAAAGCAGGGGACTTTGGATCCCTTCAAATAATACAGTATTTATAAAGGTGGCAGAAAACTGATATTAGACACTGTAGCAGATGAGTAACAACTGCTATCATCTGAACTGATAGGGTACCACATGATTTCACTGTCTTTGATACACTTCTTTCTGGTTTGCATATTGAAAAAGCAAGCATATGCATTATTAGCAAGTTAAAGAAGCTTGCTTTGAAAAATAAAATGAAAGCTTTAAGTATTATGAAGTAAATAATCAATATTCTCTTAGTTTTTAATGTTAAGATGAATGGATCTTACCACGTAGAAGTATATATACTGTTAATCATGTGACATCAAGCTATACATGTAGTCAAGACAGGCAATATGGTTTACTATTTAGATGCATTTCTTATCTTGATTTTACACAAAATTTCCATCCACAATATTTCATTGTCTCATTCTGAGAAATGCATGTCTAGGTCCTGAAGATTTAAAGAAACCTCTCTGTTTGAACAGCATGAACCTGAGCACTGCTCTGTAAAGGGCCAAAGGGAGGGGGATGTCCATGTATTTGGCATGATTTAGATGGAATATATTGACGCAGGCTCTCACATCATGCCATTTTTCCCAACACCATCTCTTATCATTGTTTAAGAATATCTTTTCACTTTTATGCTTTTCTGTAGTTATCTCACATAACTGGGCAACTTCACTTCTGAAGTTCTAAAACATCTGTCCATTGCCCTGGTTTTTCAGCCTTGAGCGTATCTCTTTAACAGATCACTTTCAAGATGATAATACATTGATATTCTGCTTTAATTAGTGTCATGAAAGAGAAAAAGACCTTCAGATGTCAATGGCTTGCAAAAGTTGTTGGAGCATCTTCTTAAGTCAAATCTGAAGGTTTGGCCCTCACTCATTTTTTTCTTCCTTTCACATGATCCTATTACAAGAGTTTTTTGTAAACTGGTGTTATAAACGATTATTTTTAGTTAAGAGGAGCACCAGGAAAGATTAAAAAATGGATATAAAGACATTTTGGTTCTTGATCTTCTTTCTTCTCATCTCAACCTTTAGAAAGTCTTGCTGGAAGAACACAAGGAACAGCAGGAAGGTTTCTAACAGATCTTTGAGACCTCCTTGCAGTCAGATCCCAGGGGAGCTAGAACAGTGTACCTCTGTGGTTCAAAAACTCTTTGGGCCAGAAAAGGGGCCTTTATCTGCTGACATTTCAAACATATTCAATCAAATATTGATCTAGAAAATCAGCCACTTTTTCTCTAGCAAAGAAATTAAATTAGTGCTACCTACTGAAGATCTACAAATGGTTCTCCTGAAGATAATGATAGTACCCTAGGCTATTCCTAGGATCAAAAGTTTTTATGGACACCAAACTGATTTAATATTTTCTGTAATGCATGGAGAAAAAAGGGTGAAAGATCTGCTTGCCAATAGTAATGTGCTGGAGATTATCTCATGTGGCGAGGCCTTGTATCAAGGAGCCAGGTAGGTTTTTCAAATCCATCTCATCTTCAGAATCAAAGGAACAGAATGTAGCCCATTTCACCTTACACAAAGATTTTCATCACCAGACATCTGATACCTCTTATTTAAGTTGGCTCTGGTAGCACATGCTCCTCTAACTCATAAACATTTCCTGTCTGTTATGCTCTGCTTTCAAGATGTCCCTTACGTTGCTTTGGAAGAAATGAAAAGTCTCTTCTTCATGCTCTAAACACTAACATATCGTAAAACATGTCTCATGTGCAATAATGGGATAAAGATTCCTTCAAAAATATGTTAAATACCTTTGTTGAAACATTTTCAGCATTTGTATTATGAAAAAAGGAGGTCTTTCAACAGAGCATAAGGGTTCAATTAGTACTCTATCCTGTGAATTTACTGGAAATAATAAGGAGGCAGTAGTTTTTATTAAAGCTTTTCTCACATTCTCACCCATAAAATCATGTCTTGAGAATTCACCTGTACTGAGACAAAGAACTGAATCAGTATTACTGGTTGAATCAATTACTGGCTGAATCAGTAAAGGGTAGATTTTTCACTTCTCTCACCTCTTCAAGAGGGAGCAGTGCGTAGATTTGATGGTGTTTTGAAATTGAATTTATATTCATACTGGACCTGTATAATTGGACTAAATGTATGTACAAAGAAGAGGCACTAGGAATAAATTCTGTGAATGTATTGAAGAGTTTCGTAAGTTTTGAAGGACTTTGAAACGAGTTAGTTAAGTAGTTTGGAAATTCCAGGCTTCTCCATAGACTGAACTACTTCTGGCTGTTGTTTGCTTTGGCTGGTTGTGGACTCTGTTTGACTTGTTAATTTGTTCCTGTGTTTGGACTGTCTATATTAGTAGTTACAGTAGTAACTTATATTACAGTAGTAGTTCTATTATATATTAGTAATTACAGCTAACGTTAAATAATTTAAAATAGTAATCATTAAATATTCTGTACACATTTACACAGAACTCTTTAGGTTGGAAGGGACCTCTTGGATTATCTAGTCCAGGCCCCTGGCTCAAGTAGTCAGCTGGAGCTGGTTGGCCAGGACTGTTTCCAGTCAAGTTTTGAGCACCTCCACAAATGGACTCTACAGCCTCTCTGCGCAGCCTGTTCTGGTGTGTGACTATCCTTACAGTAACAAAGATTTCTTATGTTCAGACTGAACCTTGTGCTTTTTAATTTGTCCCTCTTTTCTTCTTTTTTCCTTTTCCTGCACCACTGAGAAGTCTTGCTCCTTATTCTTCATTCCTTCTGATGAGGTATTCATGCACGTTGATAAGATTCTCCATTAGCCTTCTCTTCTCCAGGCTGCAGTTCTCTGAGCCTCTCCTCATATGAAGAGATGACCTGAAGTCATCAGCCCACCCCCAAAAATTGAGTTTACATGTCTTGAAACTGTTTGCACAATGCAATATAAAGTTCCAAAGAACTTAGAGCCAAAACAAAAATTGACATGGGCCATCCTTTCACTAGAATTTTTCCAACAGGGATCTTGTATCATAGAATCATAGAATCATAGAATAGTTAGGGTTGGAAAGGACCTTAAGATCATCCAGTTCCAACCCCCTGCCATAAACAGGGACACCTGCAACAGATACTCCAACAAAAAGCTAGGGACTCCTTATAAAAGGACTCTTTTGTGTAAGAGTAGTTCTACTCTGCATCTTGAGCTCTCAGGTGTTCAGAAAGCTCTGGAAGTCTAATGCATGGAAAAGAATTCTGTAACATGGGCTGTATGCAGATTATATAACTACCAGGGATACATGCTAATCCCGTGTAAAATAAACTGCAACCCATGTTCCTGGGAAAATAACAATATAGATTCCTTTTCAAGGAATTGCAGAGCATCAAGACATGGAGTTAAATACTAATATAACTCAAGAAGATTGCTTTACAACTTTAGGGAAGCATCAGTGAAAATTCTGTAGGGCTCTGTTGCCTCTCTACTAAATCCTTAGCAAACTCAATAAACTTTACCAAGATATCTCAAGGAGGTCAGCAGATCTGTCCTCTGTTATTCATTCCATTTTCCACCTTCCAGAACTTTACTGGGCTTCAGAAAGGTCCTTTTGTTTCAGACAGGGGAAGGCCCCAATGTTGCTATTAATTTCACTTTCATCATCAGCACAAGACCAGCAGAGCTGGGTCTTACCTTCCAGGAGGAAGATAGGTAGCTCTAACATACTTGCTTACAGAATGGTTACTTCCAGAGTACTAGTATGGCCCTTTCTTTGGCTTTCATTGAACTGTAAGTTGTTCCCAAGAGGCAGAAAACCAAAGAAATCTGCTATTTAGTTAGAAATATAGAGAATTTTTTATGTTAGAACTAACAACTGCAAATCCTTCCTTGCAGGAATAAGAAACTTAGCCTCTCAGTGCTGGTAATGATTTTGCTTGCCAGACTATCCTAGGGAGCAATTATGTGTCAGGTGGGAAAACAGGTTGCTTGTTTGCTTCTGAAAATGAAACCTTGCAGGGCTAAAAGAGGCTCCAAGCATGCTGAGTGTCCTCTCAAACAGAAATGACAAATATGGGGAGCCACACATCCTGAAGGAATGCAGTTAACCCCTTCAGACTCATATTCTAAAGGCACGTTGTGTCTTAGACCAACACACCCTAGAATTAGTATAGTATACAGGATATTTTTAGATGTACGATTTGGTAAACAAAATTGGATTTTCTGTATACAACAGGCCATTCACATACCAATATATCTATTAGAACCCATTGAGAATACGTCATAAAAATGCGAATAAAGGTACACTGCTTAAGCATTTAAGTGTGGGCTTTCAAACCCTTACAAACTGTAAAGACATTTAGGAACCACAGAGCTGGAGACAAAACTAGAAATTCTGTCCCTACCAAACTTCCCATAGCTGGCAGTCAAAAAAGATTTCCCTTAAGTTTTGTCGTGACTCGGACTAACTAGGAGATACAGAAAGGAGGAAGAAATGAACGCTTAGTTTTCACCCCAGCAGAATCTGACATCCCAGTTCAGGCTGTTCTGCAGCAGGAGTGGCAGAGTTGAAAACAATTTTTAATGAACCGGAAAAAGGGATGAGCATTGAGGTGAGAAAATTTGCAGGTGACACAAAATTATTCAGGTTAATCAAGTCCAGAGAGGGTAATAGAAACTTCAGGAGAAGAGAAACAAGTTCAGTGAATGAGCAGTCTGATGGCAGATTAAATTCAGTGTTGAGATATGCAAATTAATGTACTTTACAAGGATTTTTTTTTACATCTATTTTTACACCCTAGTGAGTTCGAAATTAATTGTATCAAAGGAAAAGGACCTATGTGGCGTTGTCAAGAGTGCAGTAAAGCCTGCTGCTTGGCATGCAGCTATAGCAGAAAGTTTGGTACAGGAAGCAAGAATAACATGAAAAACTCTTTAAATGTTGTTAAATCCGTTTGTCTTCTGCATTTCAAGCACCATATACAATCCTGGTCACCAACTGCAAAATGAGAAGCAGCTCAGTTCTGTTCAGAGAGAGTGACAGAAGCTAAGGAGAAAAGACTAAAACAACTGGCATCACCAGCTTCACAGAAGGGCTTCATGGTAGCTGGGATAAAAAGCTATGACATAATGTCTTGATAAGGGTAGTTAGGATCTTGTTATGTACAATAAGAACACTCAGTGAAACTTAAAGCAGAAGATGTACTTCTCACACAGTGTGGAGCTTGTCTCTGTGGGATGTTAGTCTGGCAAATGTCAGAGATTGGACATAGATATGAACACAGAGATCCTAAATTCTGGACTTAAATTTTTCAGTGTGTGCTTTGCTTAGCAAAGCTAGTTCTGCAGAAATTGCTTCTATCTATTATATATAAACTGTTCAGTCATAATTTTCCTCAAAAGTATTTCTTCAGGATGATAATTTCTCATTAAGAACATCTGTAGTAAGATAAATAAGAGAAAAATTGAGAGATAGAGTGATAAAGAGGATAAGAACTGTTATGTAAATAGAACCTAAATGCAGGTGATGTATTTCTAGTATGGGTCAGCTGTGCTTTAATTGTGAGCTGAATTCAGTGGAATTAGGAGACTGCAAACAGGCAACACAGATTGCTAAAGAGCTGTCCTTGAGTTAATTTGGGAGCATAGACTCATAGAATCAACTAGGCTGGAAAACATACTAGTACATTTGAAAACTGCTCATAGTGGTATTTCTTTAAGGAGAGTTCCCACTAGTTTGTTTAAGGTTGATTGCTATTGAAATTGAATCCACAGAAGCAATTAACAGTAAGCAGTGCTTTACTATAACCAGGGAGGAAGCTAGATACTGTACAGCGTGGTGAACATGAGGTTTAATAAATAGAAATTCCAAGGGATTTTCACAGGTTTAGTAGAGTGGTGACATATGTTATCATCTTGCTCACCACAGACTGGAATATGATTTTACACTGTCATGTCACATTGGCCCATGATAACCAGAAGTCATTTCTTTCCTAAGAAAATAGTAACTAGATATGACAACCTGTGTTGCCTCATGGTGAGGTTATGGTAGTATTTGCTGATTATGTGAAGTATAACTTGTGTCACCTATTACAGTTTTCAGTAGAAATTCAGAGCATTTCTAAGGTGAAAAGAACAGTCCAGGTCTTTTGTGCCTTTTTGGTTGGTACTATGTAAGAACTTCTGCCACTTGCATAAAGCTTACATTAAAAATTTGATAGAAATTTTCACATTAAGCATTAATATACTTCAGAGTAAAAGAGACTGCTTTGTAATGATAAAATTCCTCATTATTTAGTTCCACTTTTTGCAGAAGTAGGGAGAGAGGTGTCTGTCTTTCTGTCTCTCTCATGGGTCTCTTGCTTTTACTCTTCTAAATAGGATATAGTTGCATTTTAATGCTGCAGAATCTAAAATGAGACCTCTATTAAACTAAGCATGCATAGTTATCTGGTTTTATTTTGCTCAGAAAACATAAATAATTAGATTTCAAATAAAAAGGAGAAGTCAGCCTTCCTACTGTACCACAATCTTTTCTCCTTTATGGTTTGCCTGGCAGCATGGTAGTCCTGTACTCTTCCTACAATACGATGCTAGAAATTACCACGTGAGGGTTCTCTTCATTTTAGTCCTTTTGCAAGATGGATGCAGTGGATGTACACAACACAATTTAAAAGGCTTTTCATCAGGCTTCATTCTTGATTTCTACTGTAAATTCCACAAGCTACAGTAGTTTAATGCAGAAGCGTAGATGTCCATAAAAAGCTGGAAGGAATGGTATAAGTTATAATGCTGTTATAAAACTGTCTGTGATATTAACACACACTGTATATTAAATACACAAAACTGTTACAATAACTTGAAGGTTGAGACAAACTCATGAAAACAAATAAATTCTTTAGGACAGTAGGCAAAAGGTTGTTCTTTGCAAAGAGATTTAAATACAGTTTTACAGCAGTCCCAATTAACCCCCCCCAAATAAAAGCATTCTCCCACTATTTATATAGTCTGTGCACAAAATTCCAGCACAAAATAGATTCTTCATGCAAATTTAGGCACCCAATGTATTTAAATGTATTAATTAATATTCTATGATTATAAAGTCTCTCTAGGTATGAAGAGAGTGAAAGGGCCCTTTGCAGAGCAGTTCAGAGCAGAAGCCTGATCCAGGTGCTCTAATACACTCTCTGGAGGAGCCTTTCTTTCTGCATGGATTATACAGGAAACATTTGGAGACTAACCCTCTCACTAGAACACCTTCCTCTGTTTACTGTCAGTTATCAGACAGAATGAATACTTCCCTGTTGCCAGCCACGTTGATGCCATTGGCCCTCCCAGTGTGGCAAATCAAGTAATAACTAAATTGTGAAAACTGCATCTAAAAATGGCATGTTACACAAATTCATGCTGTTACTCTGCTCATAGTTACATTACTGCAAATCTGGAATAACTCCAGCGATACCCTTCAAGATAATTTAGCTTAGTTTATGAAAGAATTATCCTACATTACATGAAGTGAAAGTAGGTTCTTCTGTTATCGTAAGAACTACTCTGAGTGTTGTGGCTCAAGACTAATTGAGTGGGTGTCCCATAAACCTGATGGGGTTTGCAACCCTGGCAAATGTTTCGGGTTTTTGAACAGAAATACCCCTGTTGCTTGGGTTTTGTCAGGTACCATAAAGAACCTAAGAAGGAAAGAAATTCAGTTGGCTTGGATTTGTTTCTTTTCAGTTAACTTTGAAAGATAGATAAATGTTGCTTTTAGTTGTAACAATAGAATACATGGGAAACGACACCATCTGCTAAATGATGTATTTAGGATCCTGTATTACAGGCCTCTGTCAATTTCAGATGTTTTAAATGCTCACATTTGTCTGAAATGTTGGTGCAAATGATGAGAGTGAGCACTGGAAATTGTTAAGATAAAGCGCAATGAAGGCATTCGTCTCACAAGGATTAGACATCAACAATGAGGTGCCCCCCGTACACAAAGTTCCCTTTTAGGTCAACGGAGAAAAACAGTCACTGAACTATTTTAGGGTGTCCTTCAGAGTGAAACAAGCTGAGCCCTTGGCCCCCTTGACTAGATCTGAACTAACTGTACCAAGAGAGTGTAGGTAATTCCCAAATGGTCTCTTCACTCACAGCAGACAGGAATGCAATATTAAAGTATGTGCAAAACCTCACTGTTTTAACAGTGATTTTCCAGGCACACAGGATGATTCTTTAATGTACAGCAGTGGCACAGGCTTCAGGATAGGACAGAGCACTCCAACTTCATTTACTAAATTATATCTCTCTTTTTTTTTTCTCAATTTATAACATTACCACCTGAGTGTAAGACCATTTTACATGGCAGGGCCCCTCATTTCTGGCCTACCATAGTGTCTGGCTTTTAAAAATGCCTCCTAAACCCACTCAACATTCATCTTCTCATGGTCTTTTTGTCTCTTGAAACATCAATACAGTGAAAGTACAGATGTGCTTGGGCACAGTTGCATTGAATTAAAGGTGGAGCCATTTTAGGTAGTCCCAAGGTCATGAATAGCAGAATATGAAAATTTCAGCTTTTTACTGTTGGTCAAAACCTTAATATGTTCCATGACCCCACACTGGATTCAACCTATAAAATGAGAGAAGCTTAATAAATCTCTCTGTAATAAGAATTACACA
This sequence comes from Agapornis roseicollis, assembly GCA_002631895.1. Lineage (NCBI taxonomy): Eukaryota > Metazoa > Chordata > Aves > Psittaciformes > Psittacidae > Agapornis > Agapornis roseicollis. The sequence continues at coordinate 30,340 of NDXB01007455.1, read as the reverse complement.
TCATGACAAGGAAAACTTAGATCAGGCTTCTCCTTTGAAGTTTTAATGGACACTCCGATTTGATGACAGCAACTCACCTGTGCTTGTAATAAGTTCGCAAAGCCTGGAGCAGCTCCACTCATCTTTGGACTGTAGCTTTGGATGACAACGAACTCAGGCAACTGCAAGCTTCAAAGGGCTTATTCAAATAGGCTGGCTCTGGTCTTACCGGGCATTGCAGGCAAACTTTTAAATACATTTCTCTGTATCAAAGAGTATTTCTAGCTTGAGCTGTTCATAATAATTCTGTTCTGTAATAAGATTGCAAAGCCTTCCAGTGTGAAAAGGATTAATCTGATATGCCCCTTTGCTCCACCCTTGTGCAAGGGAGAAGAGACAAAAAAAAAAGAGAACATAGTGGGGCAAAGAGAAGGAAAAGTGGATCTTGGATCTGCACATTTCTCACTCTTTGTGTAACTCAGTCAGCTGTCAACTGGAAAGTCCACCAGACCAAAGGTAAAAAGAATACAGCCTGGAGGGTGATAGCAACAAATATGCAGAGTTGCTGTAAGCAACACATTCCTCTCTGTGAGCTTACTGTATCTGTTGGTAGATAATGTTTCAACTCATTCTGCATGTTCTGTGACAAGGGACAAAGCATTTGGCTGCCAGATGCTAGCAATGAGGAAGAGACCTGACATTTCAGACTGATGCAGAAGGGCATCAAGACAATGTGTGGAAGAAGAATGTTTGCCTGCTTGTTTCTAGGGGGAAGAGCAAAGGGATCTAATGCATCTGCAGCTCTAATGTACCCGTAATACAATTCCAGATAATGCTGAAAGAGGGGAGAGGGATGTAACCATTCTCAGGCGAAGACTGCATGAATTGGATGGTTTCTTCTTCTAATTGAGGGTTTATTAAACAAAAATTAAATGTGGTTCTCCCCACTGACTTCAGTAAAGCTTTGGAGAGGAAAAAGACATTTCCTCCAAGATATATGGTTGGGACCTTAACTGTCTGCAGCCTTGGGACCAGTTATCTAACCATCCTCACCTAGTGCCATTTCAGATGCCCTAGGGTGTCCTAGAGACAAAAGAAATGTTCTTACTATCTGGTCTATAAAGTGGATGTTATCCTGTGTTCATACTTTGGAAGGAATGAACTGGAAAAGATGATGGAAGAGAGACAGAAAATGATAATAATTTATAATATTATAATTTGTAGTCTTACTTTAAAGTATAATAAATGATGCTGGAAAGACTTTCTAACATAGAGCTCTCTATAAAGGCACTGTCACTTTTGAGATGAGGGCAAATGAGAGAACACTGCAGTGAATGCACAGAGACTGAGCCCATTTGTTATTATGACGTGATTCTTGCAAAGCTGTATGCATATATTTAACTTCCTGTGTTGCATCTCTCTTGATTTCAGTGGGGCTGCCAACTGTATATACAGAAAATCATTTGTATAAATCTGTCTGATAATGAGCATCTGAAGGATCAGAGCTGAATATATTCTCTCTGCATAGGAAGGATGAAGCAGAAATAATGCTATGTTTGCCTAGGCATTGTGTGCTATAACCACAGTGTTATGTGCCCTGTAGACATGAGTCTCTAGTGATTAAAACTGCTTTAAAAGGCAGGGAAAGTCATTAAACTTCTGTAAGATTAATAGAGGAGAATGTGGCCCAGTACATGTTAAAAAATCAGTTCTATAACAGGGGTGTAGCTTACCAACAGAAAACATGAGGCAGTTAGTTCTGAAAGGCTGTTCTGCCTGTGAGAACACAGAAGCCTGCTCCTATCCAGGCACAGGTCTCCTTCTCTCATTCCAGGAGTTAAAGATACCTTTGATTTCCTCAATGAGCGTTCTTTCTGGGTGAATGTGGCACCACATTATCTTGGCTTATATTTTTCATTCCCAGTTTAACAGTTATAAACACCTTTCAACATCAAATAAGAGCAGCAGGGTAATCCAGATAAAAGAAGATTCTTCAACCCTAACAGCGTGACTCAGATTTATATGCCTGTTTCAAATTTCTGTTCCTCATTCCAAGACTTGCAACATTTCACAAGTACCATATAATGTGCGACTCCATTGGCCTTTCCAAGGATACAATGTGCTGCAAGACATTGTTCAGGAGTTTTATAGGTATGCATCTCTACCACTTCTGGTATTCATTGAAAAAATATATCACAGGCTTCTCTTTCTGTGCTCCACAATCTTGACGTTTCTTAATATAAGGTTGTCTTCCAAGATGTCAAGCTGGTTTTGAATTATTTTACCGTGTTCTCAGTTAAAACAGTGTCATGTAAATCAATCACATCCTCAGTTCTCTGTCAGGGACCTGCAATCTTAGAGTACAGCCTTCAAATGGAATCAGTACTGTTACTAGATTTCTGTGTAAGAGAGTAATGATCAGTCTGGGATTTACTTGTTACTGTCCAGGTAAAACCTTTGCTAATAAATTATTACTGAGGGTAAGAACATTTGAAACAAGTTTTCACTTGTTTAACCTTGATCCAGTTATGATGCCAGTTGTCACTGTTAACCAAGCAATTATCACCCATTATTACTGTCCTGATGCAACTTTCAAACTGAAGGAGGGCCAAGTGAGATGGTCAAAGCTTAAACACAGTTTATAAGCCAAGGGCAGAGGCACCCTGTTAGGGGGGCATTTTCTCACAGCTGACCTGTTACCCAGCCATCAAATGCGAGGTTACTCAGCTGCACTGTATCAAAGCTGACTTTAGACATGGGGAAAGAAGTTGTAGAGACAGTTGGTACATGCAGGGCCTTGACACACTGTACAGGTAAACAAAAGAAGCAGAAGAGAAAATGTTCTTAATCTCTTTTTACAGACTGGACACTGAATCCTAGAGTTGAAGGTCCTGAATTAGAAAACTAGTTCTAATTCATCTCCTAAGCCTGTTTAAATCTTTTTGAAGTCTGTGCTTAAAACTGCTGTGAGTAGTGGTGGTATCACACATCATTTGCAATCAAGGTATACAGGTAACTTACCTGACGTTACACAAGCCGTGTGTGGCATGGGCAAGCATTAATCCCATGTGCTGTGAACACTGGACAGTGTTTCACTAGAGATCATAAATCTTCTTTGTTCCCTCCATGCAACAAATTTGGGTTATTTTCTTTGTTACGTTGTTCTCTGAAACTGCTGACCTGGAATTTCACCTAATGTGTTACCATAACCATGATATTCCCAGTTAGTGATTGATCCTGTAAGATGTCTGTCACGTTACGGTCCTTGCATCCTGCTTTCCCAGGCTTCAGCTTTATGCTTTATGTGGAAAAAAAAAAACAGAATTGCTGATTATTTTCTTTCTGCTCCAAAGTTTCTTTAAAGATTTTATAGAGACCCATGGTTTATAAATGATTTCATAAGTCCCAGAGTATTAATGTTTATAGCTGGTAGTTAGAGCATCATTTATTAACCATCTTTTGAAACATCATCCATATGTGTTCCCACATGTTAAGGCATACCTACAGTAATTTAGTTTTAAAGTAATTTCTATTAATCATATAACATTAGTAAAATATTTATAAATGTACCTTAATTTAAAGTGTCACCATTTTATTCTCAGCAGTCAATAGCCAGTGACAAATTACTGGTGAAGAATGATGTTGCATTAGAATAATCCACAATTTTGAAGGCTTCAGAGCTTCACTGCACACTTGTTTCTCCTCATATCGTCAATATATGCAATTTTGCTACTTTTTTCCCCCTTTCAGATTCATAATGCATTTCCTGTTGTCTCTTTCAATGCTTGCAAATCTTGAGGGGGGCAATCTTGTAATTACATGCATTAACTCTGTTATATCGTGGACTTCTATGATTCTGCACCCACAGAATGAGTAGCTGCTGTGTTCTTAAATGCCAGCTACTCTTTAACTGTAAAGGCACCTACTATTTTATTGGAACTATTCTTGCTTTATTACTGTAAACAACTTTGATCATAATGATGCCATTTGAAAGAGCTGATCAAGCTGAGAAAAATGACACCACAGTCATAAAGTCACACTAAATTTTGCTATTAACATTTTATAGTGCATATAAGGAAAGCGTTCCAAGTTGCAACTACAGACAAAAGAGGAAATTAATTTTACACAGAAATGTAGATTTAAGCATTAGCAATATACTGGTACAATCATTTGCACCATATTTTTAAGCACAACAGATGACCCTCTTTGGAGCTAAGAAAGCATGCTGGTTGTCATATCTTAGATGAATCTGTGCTTGCTCGGTGGCAAACATGAAAATATATTATGGCCCTTATCCCTGAAACAAAGATAAAATTATTGTGTTAGGAAGAATAGATAGAAATGTCATATAACACAATTTGACGAGTTATCAGAAAGAAAACACAGTTCATAACACTGCTCTGGATAGAAAAGAAAGCCTTAGCTGAAGGCTAAACCACTTTTCCCAGCAAAACTCATCATCTGACCCCTAGGAGAAGTTTGCTTTCTGAGATACATGCAAAGAGTGGAGTTTGGTGGCAATGGCTGAAGTAGCATTCTCCTTTGGACACAATTGAAATTAGAATAGACTGGTATCTGTACTGGGAAATTTCACTACAAGTGATTTACTTTGGGCTATAAGGTAAAGCAAAGGGATTTTGTTATGCTGTAAATTCAACAAGGAGCTACAAGTGATGGATCCAAACAGTGAAGTAACTGCTAGCTCTGCTGTAATAGAGAGGAAGCAGTTCATAACAGAGTCAAATGAAAACAAATGGTAGTTGGTAAGAAAGATACGCAACTGTTTTATTGTGAATTAATGAAGTTAGACATACAGGCTTGCAACCTGGCCTTCATTAGGGTAAGTTTCCTTTTCTCTAATAGCACAAACACATTCTTAAGCAGCAAGAAGTGGAAAGTCTTTGGATGAGGGTATCTTGGTACCACTTCAGTAGAAGAAACAGGAGAGGAAGAGCAATGTAACAGAAGCACTCCGAATGCTTTGTGGTTAGCAGCGGCAAGAACAGGCCCTTTTTTGGCCTTAGGTTGCCCAAAATTATGCCAATAGTTGCAGTTCTCAGTTCCATACAGTGGGAGCTCTTGTCAGCCCTCCTGTCTTACTGTAGCAGACTGAACTGGAATAGGGGGTGGGCAGTATGAAAATGAAGGAGAGGAGATCAAGTTCCAGCAACTGTTGGGTCTCCCTTTGCAAAGGGCAGAGAGGGCTGGGAAAGAAGGAGGAAGTTGCAGAGGCAATTCTGAAGGAGTCCAGGTTCATAGAGCAGCTTGGGTAGACATCATGGTCCAGACAATGAAAGAATTAAGCTGTCTCTAAGGAGAAAGCATTTTCTGTTTCCTTCCACTTGGGGAAAGTAGGGCTGCTAGGAATGGTGGAGCAGAGGGGCTCTGTTACTTCAGAGCACCCTTGAGTTACAGTATCTAGCTCCCTACTGTCTGAGCAAAGCCAGTTATTTGGAATCACAACACTGTGACAATATCCAGTAGCAATTTGTTTGGTTTTGGGGTTTTTTTGGTACATGTGGCTGCACTTGATCTCATAGAGCAGCTTGACGCTGCTATCAGAGGGACATCTCTTTGCAGGTTACACTGGGAGTGCAATGCCTTCACATGGAAATGGAATGGAATCACTTCACTACAGCCTCTTGACAGGGGCTACTTGCCTTACTAACTCCTGAGTACTGTATACTTCTTTATAACTGAGAGTTTGCAAATTAAAGGCCTGGACTTACCCCCCGTGTGCCTTTATAGGTACACTGTCTGACTTGCCTGAGCCAAAGGTGTAGCAGAAAGTAAGTGCATTTGACAAAGCTCAGAATCAGCTTTTGGAATCAAGGCACATAGAATGGTCTTACCTGAAGGAAGGTTAAAACAAAGAGCATTCAGGTTCTGATCAGCATCAGGCTGCTTTACAAGGCTACAGCAGAGGTGTTAGATCCTTCCTGGGAGGTACAGCCTTGTCCTCTGGAATGGCACAGAGCTGCTTTGCCTTGAGGGGTGAAAGTGGGAAGTATCCTTACAATGGAAAGCATTGTGCTCGCTAAGCTAATGGGAATCACACCTTTTCAAGGAGTGCAGCAGGCTTGTCTCTAACGCTAATGCATGAGATGCAGAGTCCTTGCTGAAACCATTACCTTGTCCTCCTTCCTTTAGGATATACTGCCCTCAAAGCCTAGTTCAGTATCAGCTCTTTACAATTCTTTTTGTGTAAGACCAGGAGCAACTTGTGCCAACAGATCAAGGTGCAGATTGCAGTGCAATCTTGTACTGTGCTTCAGTCTCATGAGATGATGCCTAGGTATTTAACTGTTACTTCTTGCTTCTTTACACAATGTATTAGGTCTGGTCTTTTAACATTTCTGGGTTTATTTTAACGAGTCGTCCACCTATGTTTCTCTTTTTGCTTTTTCCAGGGCAATGGCATTTTTCCTTTAAGCTCTACTTCTTGGATGATTTTATTTGTAGGTGTTTTGTAAATTTTATGGACTTTTGCATAATACTAATAATAATACTAATACTAATGTGAGAAGTTCTGTGAAGTTCCACTGTTTTGAGAAGACATTTTTGTTTTATTGCTAAGGCCTGGTAGAGGGAAAGGTGACATTTTAAACAAATACCTGGTACATTAATAAGCTTCATAAATTACAAACTCTCTGAACCTCAGCTGCTGAAATACAATAACTCTGACCTGAACCTATTGACTAAGTCTGCTGTACATACTTCACACCAGAGCTACACATTAAAAATAGCTCATGTAAAGTGAATGCAAGATCTCTCTTGTAGAAGCAGAACTTGTGTCCACTAACACTGATCCCAGCAGCACTGTCTCCTCTGGTACCTTGTAACTTACATTTTTTCTTAGAATGTAATTTATAGTAGTAGTAGTAATTTAGAAATTAGGTTCCTCTTCGTTATGATATAGGTGAATGGCAACTGCAGTGTCTGTGATGCTCTATCTCATACCATACATATGTAAGTGTATATGTATATTCAGTTCTACTGTTAGTTCTGTCTTTCAGAAGAGTTCAATTTACTTCAGATAAACAGCTTACCCTGCTGTAAGAACCAGGAATGTCTCTAAACCAAACCAAACTAAACCCTAAGCAGTTCTCTGTAAAGCTTGGTAAGAAATGCACTGATGCACATGTGGAGAGACCACCTGATTTCTTACTGACACTTTTATTTCTGTAAGAGATTTTTGTTTATTCTTCAGGGCAGAAAGGCTGCATTTTCTCTTGCCTTGAGCTAAATTCTCCAAAACTGCTAGGCAGGAAATATAATGTCCAATATCCTACTATTTCTCACTTCATTATACTAATATGGTTTCACATACAATGAGGCAGAAATAATGAAGAAAATATGCTGTAGCAATGTGTCTTTATGTGACTACTTTTTTAATGTAGTCTTGTACAGTACATTCTCAGGTCCCTTGTTGCAATTCTCTTTCTATATCTATTCTAATACATTTATTTGTACATTTTCATTTGATACAAAGCTGCTGGGAAAGAATCTAAAAACCACCAGCACCCAATGGCCCTGATTCTCAGCTGTCTCAAGAGAGGATTCAGGGTGTAGTAGCGGTGGTCAGGCGGTGGAATGTCTTTCAAGAACTTATGTGAGGACTAATCTGAAGGGTTAACTGCTAAGTGGAACTGTTAAAAACACTGTTCTGAAACTACACTGAAATGATGTCGACTTGGTGCATTCTTGCTATAAAGGCTCAATATCAGCATCATTTGTGCCTCATAAGAGGTGAAAACCCAAGATTTTTACAACAGAAACAGTTTTGAGGACCACACTGGCCAATGCTTCAGTGATTTCAACGAAGGACATTCAACAGTGGTTATGAAGCCTTTTTCAAAGCAGCATATAGGAAATGTTTCCTTATTTCATATTGATTGCAATATTTCGGTCATATGAATCTTAAAGTCCTCCAACAGATTATGGCTTTTAGGAGCCACAAAACACAGCTGCTAATGTGAAATCTACAATCAGGAAAGGCTCTGAGCAGCATCTCTGGAGGCCGATAACCTCTGTTTACCTGTGAATTAATACAGCATAGGCAGCAGCTATGTTCACTTCCACAGAGCCTCCAGCATGACATAAAGGAACCCCACACGGGGCTGACAGCACTGTTCATTCTCTGTGCCCAGTAAATCTGTAGCTACTTGAGACTTGCCAACAAGGATGCTAACCAGTATCAGTCAGAATGATAACTGCTGTTGTGTCAACACCTGAGTGATAGGAGACACTGACAGAGCTGTTAGGTAGTAATTCCTTTGGTCACTACTAACTTAGGCTGCATTCAAACTAAAGACTTACAAAGTTTCTATAACTAAACTAGTAAATTACTTATAACTCAGTCCAGCTGCTCCCTTGAATATAGTTTTCTAAAACTATGCTTCCAACTTGGTTATCATTATTCATGAAGCTTTAGTGGAAGTGCTGATCTTTGCATTTAACTTCCTCATTCATTTTCTCCATTACATTCCATCTGAAAATGCATCTGCTACTCATAGATTGATAAACAGAGGACATATCTCCTAAGGGCTCCTAAGGTGAGAAGTGATTGGTGCTATTATTATGAAAAGAAAATGTATCATTAAAACATACACATACATACTGCAGACTAAGGAGTTATACATGAGGAAAACAATTTTTTTTCTGTATGAAAACCTTCCAAATGTTTAAAACTCTTAAGTGAGCTCACAGAACTTTTAAACATTCTGTTTTAAAGCATGGAATCATAGAATCATAGCATCGTTTGGGCTGGAAAGAACCTTAAGATCATTTAGTTCCAGCCCCCTGCCATGGAGAGGATGCCTCACCCTAGACCGTGTCACCCAAGGCTCTGTCTAATCTGGGCTTGAACACTTCCAGGGATGGAGCATTCAGAACATCTGTGGACAACCCATTCCAGTGCCTTACCACTGTCATGTTAAAGAACTTCTTCCTTATATCTAACCTGAACTTCTCCTGTTTCAGGGGGATGTTCAAACTGTTTCAGTTTAAACCCATCACACTTGTCCTATTACTACAGTGCCTAACGAAGAGTCCCTCTCTAGCACCCTTTAGCCTCCTTCAGGCACTGGAAGCTGCTCTGTGGTCTCCATGCAGCTTCTCTTCTCCAGGCTGAACAGCCCCAACTTTCTTTGTCTATCTTCTTACTGCTATTACAAGTCGTCACTATGTAAATACATTTACATAGTTCTTGTGTGGAAAACAGTCTTACAATTATGTGGTTTAAGCATGATTTTTATGCATCATAATGAAACAATTAAAGTTGGTTTTCCATTGACTTTAAGAATTTACTCCCTCAAATTAATCTACCTTGGTTTATTTTCTGCACTGCTGTCGCTTTTCTTCACATTTTGTCTTTGTAGTGTTGTTATCCTTTTGCTTTCAACATTGCCAGGCCACAGCACTGTAAGAACTTATAATTAAGCCATGTGTCCTGACTATTAAATATATGCAACAAGGCACTTCGGCCTGCTTTGGTGGTTAGTTGACCTTCTTGGATCTTATCAGCACAATCCATAGGTAAATAAGTGTGTAGAAGAGAGTTCTGGGCACTTGGTAAGTCACAAGTGAGTGGAAGGGATATTCCAGAGTGACTGGACCAGTTCTGCACTGTGTACATCCATGCTTTTCTGATTGCTTTAAAGCAGGAATTCTGTTCTCATCTAACACTCTCTTTCTTGAAGGATTTCACATAGCAAAATGGTATAGTAAAAGTTGGTATAAATAACAGTAATAGTAAAATGATATAGTAATAGTAAAATAGTAGATAGGAGTAGTAGGAAAAAAAAATAGTAAAAAGCCTTAGATGATAATAGTAGAATAGTAAAACTCGATAGTAATAGTAAAACTTGATCATAAGATGCAGTGAATGAATTAAAAGCAGGGTAAATGGATAGCAGAGAACAAACCATAAAATGAAAATAGATGCAAAAGCATCTCAATGGCATCTAATTTTTAATGTATTGCACAGTAGGAAAAATTGTCAGGTTTGACTTGACTTTGCTATCATCAAAGCACCCCAAAAACTAACTTAGAATATCGACTGATTTTCCAGGACACGTACATTGATGTACTTTTCTTGGAGAATCTAACCTAGATTGCTGTAAAACCAGGACAATAGAAGACTGGAATACTGCTTCCTTAAGACTTTGTATCAGGATGTATTTCCCACTTGTGGAGGAAGTAGAAAAGGGAGAAGAATCTGTCAAGTGAACTATCAAAAGGAGCAAAATAAAACCCAAATTAGGTATAATAATGCTTCAGGAGAATCACATGCTCTTTTGACTATCAGTGAATCTCACAAAAGCTTTACAAACCTTTGCAAGTTACAACGCTGTCACACGTTAGCATTAGGCAGTTCCACACAAGCCAGCCATGCATTTAAAAGGAAAAACCCATCCTCTCTGAAAGATGAAACTTCATCCTGTTGTGCCCATCTCACAAATAAATGCATACATAAATACTCTGTAATTGCCATGCAGCGAGGAGGTCACAGACCAGAGAGCCCTGTCCCTTTGGGTGCAGAGGTGGCTTTCCTCAGCTCACAGCAAATGCATCTGACAATTTGAGAAACAGAAATAGGAGTTCCCGTAGTGGATCACATCATCAGTCCAATGCCCTGGCTCTGCAGTAAGTGGCCAGGACCAGATGCTTCAGTGGAATTTGCAAGAAAACCCATAATGGACAATTATTGAATAATTTGCTTGTAGGGGAAGTTTCTTCCTAATCCCAGACAGCTAATGATTGGTTTATGCCCTGAAGCATGAGGGTTCATACATCTCCACCCCCAACCATTTTTATCCTATCTAAGGTATCCCTGGGCGCTCTCATTATCCAAATAAGTGTATAATCCTTTTTGAATCCTACTAAGCTCTTGGGCATAATGATAGCTTGTTGCAGGGAGTTCAACAGGCTAATTATGCATTGTGTAAAAAAGTATTTCTTTTTATCAGTTTTAAATTTGTTTCTTTTCAATTTAATGGATGTCACTTTGTTCTTACATTATGGGAACAGTAAATAGGAGCAGTCAGTTGACCTTCTCCATACCATTAATTATTTTATATCTCTCTATCATGTCCCCACTTATTAATTTCCTCTTCCAACTGAACAGTTCTCATCTTTTGAATCTCTCTTAATATGGAAGTTTCTCCTTGTCTCTCTTCCCTTCTGTTGCCTAACTTTGGGCTTCTTCTATTTCCACTATGTATTTTAAGATGGCATGACCAGAAATGAATATTGTATTCAGGGGAAGTGTGCCAACAATGTGTATAATTGCACAATTACAATATTGTCATTGTTTTCCAGCCCATTCTTTACACATTGTCCCATTTTGTTTGCTTTTTTAACCTCCAGTGCTCATTGATCAGATGCTTAATTGAGCTGCCCGCAGTGACCCCCAGGTCTTTTTCCCAAGTTGTTACAGTTAATTTAGAAGGCAGCAATGGGCATGAGCAATTCAATCTGTTCCTTCCAATATGTATTTTCATATTTGTCAATGCTGAATTTGGCTGCCATTGTGCAGGCTTATTAGGTCTCATTGAACATCTTTGCAGTGCTCTGTACTGCTGACTGACCTAAAGAATTCTTTGCTATTTGGAAAGTTTACTACCCTCCTGAATGCTCTTTTCCACATGACTGAATTGATTTGACAGTACCAGCCATGGGACACTGCTTTTGGTATGCTACATGTCATGCGTGGCTGAAATTAAGACTACTTTTGATTAAGCATATGACTGAGACACGGGGGTTAAAGTAACTAGAATGGCTAAGAATAAAGCATAAAAGCTAAACTTTACCTGAAGTTATACATTAAATTATATACATATATTTAAAAAGCTATTATATATAATTTCTTGTGCCTAATAAGTGCCCATTTGGACACACATTACAACCACAGAGTATTGCCATGTCATATGCAGGCTTTTGTGCAGGCATAAGCCATACAACAGGATCTTAGAAGCATTACAGAGGGACAGCAGTTTGCTGCAGAGCTGTGTGTGAGACTTTAAAAAATGTGGTCTGCATTTCAGACCACAAAAGCCAAAGTTGTGGGCTGTATCTTACCAGTCTGTATTTTGGACTAGTTAATATGTGCCTCCTCTCTGATGCTTGATCAAGGCTGCAGGTTAGCAGGAGAAAAAGTCAAGGTCTTAAGATCTTGAATTTCTCTTGTGTGACAGAGACTCAAAACATTTGTCTTTATACACACATTTTTTCTCTTTAGCTTGGAGGAGACTGAGGGGTGACCTCATCAATGTTGACAACTATGTAAAGGGTGAGTGTCAGGATGATGGAGCCAGGTTCTTTTCAGTGATGGCCAGTGATAGGAGAAGGGGCAATGGGTGTAAACTGGAGCATAGGAGGTTCCATGTGAACATCAGGAGGAACTTCTTTAGTGTGAGAGTGCCAGAGCACTGGAACAGGTTGCCCAGGGGGGTTGTGGAGTCACCTACGTTGGAGATATTCAAGGCCCGCCTGGACAAGTTCCTGTGTGGTGTACTCTAGGTTACCCTGCTCTCGCAGGGGGATTGGACTGGATGAGCTTTTGAGGTCCCTTCCAACCCTTAGGATTCTGTGATAAATAAGAGCCCATTCAATTTTTCAGACTGTCCTGAACTTACTTTATGAATTGGACAAATTTAAAACAAAAAGAGTAAACCAGAGGCTTAAATTCTCAATTACAGACCTGTACTGACAGTACAAGTAGAATACACAAAACATTCCCTGGAAGGCACCTTGCTTTGACATGTCTATGAAATCTCTTTGAGAGCTGATTTTTTTGCACATGTACTGTTTCTCCACAGGAAATCAAGGTAATTGCAATAGTAAAGCTTCCATTTATTTGTGGCTTCTTGCAATCCACTCATCATCAGGTTTTTCTCTTTGCAGTGTTTCCACACATCTCCAGCTTATTGAGCCACTCTTGGCACAATAGTACCTCGTCAGACATGATGTTGATTTGAGGGGTCATCATGTTGTTAATCACCCATTGTCATAAAATAAAATCAATCATTGCTATAAGATCTTAGTGTGCCTAAGATTTAGCATGCCTAACCCTATATACTTTTAGTTGTGCTGATATGAAAGCTGAGGGAGACAGTGGGATTTAGCACACAGCTTTATCCTCTTTGGGATACTCTTTTCTTACAAGCATCAAATTCCCAATGGAATTTGAAGCTCTTCTGTACTCCCTGGAAGCTATTTTTCTGCCTTTTGACCCGTTTCTCTAAACCACCTAGAGGCTGGAGATGCTTTAGGTGAAGAGCAGGTAAACAGCAGTCTCTTTTGAGGCTGGCAATACTGCCACTGTAGACCTCAGCCTACAGAGTGCCGGTAAGCAGAGGAGCTTTCTGTTTCTTTCACCAGGCCAAGGAACAGGTCATCATAAATCTTATCTCCCCATTCTATGGGAATACACCATCTCTGCAGCACACCTGAACTCCAGTGACCCTGGCACAGACCAGCTCTCAAATGGTAGCCTTCTGTGCAGTTGCCAAACTAATGGACTGAGTACATATTGCTTCTGACATCCTTAACCAGGTTAGACAAAACCAGCCCAAATCATGCAAAACAGAGGAAAGACCTGGAAATATGGCCTGTCCATCCATGATCTCAGATAATTTAAAGCACGTGTAAGGCAAAAGAAAGGCTGTTTTAAAGAAAAAAAGTTCAGAATTAATTTTAGTTATTAATTAAAGGGATATTAAGAAATAATATTGTTGTAGGTACAATGATAAAAGATCACAGCAGACTATACAAATACCTATGTGGAATAAGATACATAAACTACACTGCACTGTTGTGTACATGTAACAGACCTACAAGCAAATGCATTTGCTCACCATAACAACATAGAACTTGATATGCTCCCAATTCTAAATTGCAAATCTCATATGCACTGAGTTGACCTACTTCTTAGCAGTAAGTGACAAGGGATCATTGCTGAAAATTAGCAAGAAAGCAGTATATTAAAAGAGAATCAATTACTAATTGCTTCTAAATGTTTTATTAAATGTATTATGGAAATGAAATGTTAGACATTTCTTATAATTTAAATGCACCTATTATTTTGCAATGCATATTTAAAATCGAGCACTTAACAAATCTCTTCAGCTGATGTGAGATCTTTGATAATCTGTACCTGCAGAAGTTTCTTGGAGGTAAATATGCAGAATAAGGACAGAATATTTAACAGGTACAATTACCTGGGATTTAACAACAGCTCCTGCATTGCACTGAAGAGGTAAATTTTATGATAAGATTTCCTTTCAGGTTTTTGTATTATCAAATTAATGTTAGGAATCTTCTGGTGCGACAGCTGATCCTAGAAAGTATTGAGCAACACAAGAAATAGCATTCAAAGAAACTGGTCTGAATCTAAAGCAGTTGAACAGCAGTACCAAGCAAGTACAGTACTTTGCTTGTGTAATTTAAAAGCACAACAAAATATTTCGCAGTCTTCTGTATGATTGAGTTTAAACTTGTGTGTCTTGCAGTCAAAAAAGCTTTTAACTGACTTTAGTGGAACAGAATAAGCCCTAAGAAACACATCCAAAGGGGTGTTGCTAGTGTACATTACCTATTCTTTACAGCAAAGTTTGCTTGAGAACACTATAGAATTAAGCCAAACTTGATTAGAGTCTGTAACCCCTTTGAATGTGTTACGCTTACACTAGACCAGATTTTCTTGGCCAAGAGATTAGACTGCTGTGGGGAAGAACTGAAATCTTATCATAGAAATGCGTTTGCTGTCTTTTTACTTTCAACTAAAATGTCTCAAAACCATTTACATAAGTTATTTAAGTTATTTACATAAGTCGTTTAAGTCATCTTTCTAGTTAGATTTTGGCCCTAAATATTGTTTGCTTGCTCATTTGTTCTCTAACAGTCACCTAAGTGGCAGGAATGGTACTCAATTTACCATGTTCAAGACATTGTTAAGCTATGGCACAGTTTCCTGTCCCTTTCATAGCAACACTACTGCTATTCATAAGGCAGAGGCTGGTTTTACTTGCAGAGAAGGCCAGCACTGGTCTTGTGATTACTGTCATGGAATGTATACATCAGCAGGGATGTCCATATGGAAAGCAGTGCCTTCCAGCTTGGAATGCAGTGCTGTCCTGTTCAACTATTGATAGCTTCTAGCATAAAGCAATGGTTCTTCATTGAAAAATCCTTTAGCTTGAAAGAACTATTCCTGCTAATATTAGTGTAAATAAGACCATAAAAAGCCTAATATTCTGATAAATTTCAGAAGTAAATAATCATAATACATGTAAAATTCTCTATTCAGAAAATGTGCCTGTACACAGCCTGCTGCCCAAGAGTACCAGGTGCTTTAGTACATAACAGAGTTTAAGACATTACAACTATAGAAGGTAAATGTAATTAAAATTAGTAATACAACCATAAATAAACCAAAATGGGATGCTAATGCCTTACTTAATAATGAACACAGGAGTCATGTAAAGAGACAGGAATGATATTCCATAAAATGAATTAGCTACTTATTCACAGAACAGTTACAGTGCCAAAGGCTGTTTGAAATAAGAGGCCTTTCAAATACAAGGCAAGAAATAATTTGTGGGAATATTAACTTACTGTGTACCTCTCTCAACCAGCTTTGCCTCTCTTGCACTCTGCACTAACACCTACCTGGTCAATTATGACCTGCTTTTGCCATACAACAGCTATTTCTCTTCAGAAGGGAAGCAGGGAAGATACTGTGTTTAAAAAACAGAGATTATTCTTTAGGAAAGGGCCTGTACATTGTCACTTCCTAAATCTCCTTTTAAATAACATCAAGCAGTTTCATTTTTAACTAATCTGCATACCTAAGAAGTATGTTCTGGTTGAGAAAATCACTTGAACTTTAGAACAAAGCAAGATGTTGCTGGGAATTGATGAAAACAAACACGTCTCCATTTTCTGCATTAGAATAATCCAACCAATCAACGGGGTTGGAAAACCCCTTCAAGCTCATCCAGTCCAACCATTGCCCAGCACTGCCAAGGCCACCCCTGCCCCATGGCACTGAGGCCTCGTCTCCACGCTCTGTGAACCCTTGCAGGGCCGGTGCCTGCAGCCCTGCCCTGGGCAGCCTCTTCCAATGCCTGAGCACCCTGTGGGCAAGGAATTGTTCCTCAGCTCCATCTAAACCTGCCCTGGGGCAGCTTGAGCCCGGTTCCTCTTGTCCCATCCCTTGTTCCTTGGGAGCAGAGCCCAGCCCCTCCTGCCTCCATCCTCCTGTCAGGCACTTGGAGGGAGCCATCAGGTCCTCCCTGAGCCTTCTCTTCTCCATCTGAACCCCCCAGGTCCCTCAGCCATTCCCCATCACAGTTGGGCTCCAGGCCCTGCACCAACTCCATTGCCCTTCTCTGGCCCTGCTCCACAACTCAATGTCTCTCTTGTAGTGAGGGGCCCAGAGCTGAGCACAGGATTCGAGGTGCAGCCTCACCAGTGCCCAGCACAGGGGGATGGTTAAGGACCATACAGAGAGTGAACAGAAATTCTGTAGAAGAAGGAACTCTGAGCCTGTGAAAACTGCGCTGATGTCATTGGCAGAATGTGTGCCCAGAAAAGCATCCTGTTACTTATTTAGTTTTTACTTCTTGACTAAGTGTGTTTCATAGTGTGGTGAACCAGCAAGTTACTTGTGTCTGTATACTTATGAACACTCAGTGGTATACTGTCCATTCAATATTAATTATTACAGTTACAGCATCACATCATAAAACAGTCCTGGGATCTTTGTCAGCTCACCAGATGTTCCCACAGTCCTTGATCATCTGCTCACCCCATTGCTGGTTGTGGAGAGCCTGCCCAGGGGCTGAATTTCCAGTAAAGGGCTCTACCAGAATACGTTCTGGAGG
Source organism: Agapornis roseicollis (assembly GCA_002631895.1). Lineage (NCBI taxonomy): Eukaryota > Metazoa > Chordata > Aves > Psittaciformes > Psittacidae > Agapornis > Agapornis roseicollis. The sequence continues at coordinate 13,472 of NDXB01007455.1, read as the reverse complement.
TTTGTGTCCTGCAAAGACACTCAGCAGTCTTGGAAAAGTTAGAGTGAATATTTCTAATCTCCATTACAGACCTATTTCAATGGGTAATACTTTCCAGTATTATTCCCTTTTATTCTCTTCCATCTTCTAGGTCTATATTTATGCCCCCAGAATAAAGCAGGGACTGATTCATCTTCTGCCCTTGAGGGCAAGGCAGACTGGCTGGCCATGACCACAATGCATTACACTTAACCCTGGTTTCCTCTCAGCTCTGGGTAACATCCACGTGTCTGTACAACAGAATCATGCTTATTAATCTTTGTTTGCAGTAACTGAAACACTTGTTGCCACACCATGGAGTACAGCATCAGGACATAGAAAATACTAGAGGTTAAAAGGCAGCTGGGACAGTGCTGGAGGACTGTGAAGAATGGTGGGAGGCAAGCTTAGTGCAGTCCTGTCCACACAGCCTTGTGGTAGTAGGTTCTTCCTGTGCTGTCCCTCAAACCATGTCCAAGTGTGGCCTCAGAGCTGAGCCAGGGAGCAAGTTAAATACTGTGTGAGCAGTTAGTTTATATAGAGTAGTCATGCTTGCTTTCTAGCCTTGGGCAGAGCCTGTAGAACTGAGCACACTGTGAAGGTGAGCCTGTAGCTCCTGCAGGTGACTGCCTATGTGTCTCTGTCTGCTGAGTATTGTTAAGGAATCAGGGCAAGGAAGTTTGTATGGGTGAGTGCCACAACGCAGACATGAGGAGGTGCAATTTCTGGGATAGATTTATCATGCTGCAGCTCCCACTTGCATTCATATGCATGCATCCTTTTAGAAATGTGATACCAGATGCTGTTTCCTGGCAACAGGCCCAACACCCCCTTTCTCTTAGGTGTGAATTTTGACAACTCCAATTCACTGGAGCCCTAGTTATGTTATCTTTTCTAAATGCTTAGAGACTAAAAAAGACCTCTTGCTCTTTCTGCTGTGGACTTAAGTGCCACTTCGGCCAATTTGCAGTGCTGTATTACTCCAAAAATATCTTCTCATGCAAGTAGCACAATTACTATCACTAAATAGGGAAGGATGGAAACATTCTGAATCGAGCACAAGTCCTTTTTTGCTGTGTTGTCAGTCAGAGCTGTTGTTATGCTTGGCATATGTCACATCAATGTATAATAAATGCCCATGTCAGTCAAAGGCATGTTATGTGTAGATCGGATGTCAGTCTAATGTTTTGTATTAAAATAAGTGCCACAATACATGCACAACTTTATAAGCACTGCTGGGGAGATTCCAATTGTGAAGTGCTACAGCTGCTTGCAGCCAACTTTTGCACAACACCTCTATTTCAGACAAGGGACAGTAAAATACCAACTGTACTTCTGTGTTATTGCTTACATACCAGGGGGAGGTCATCTAAGCCCCTTGCTTCTCCCCACAACTTGCTTGCTGTTAAGAAAAGAGCAGAGATGCAGCCAAGTACCAAAGAAGAGAGAACTGAGCAGGGGGCCTGGGACAGGCACTGGCTGACACTGTGGCCCCGTGTGTGAACTGTGCCATGTCTAGGTGAGTTCTGTACACATGAATGGGAAAGGCAGAGAGAGGGGCCAGCCCCAGGTGAGATCTGCAAGCTCAAGTAGGACTTCTAGCCCTAGACAGACTTGCTGCCAAGGGAGAGGCTGAGAGGCTGTCAGGGCAGATGGTCAGTGGATATGGACTTTGGGGTTATTATAAAGCCAGTCCCACCATCAGCATGGATGTTTCCTGAGAAACTTAGGTCAGCAAAGCACAGCTTAGGTGTCCCAGTTGTACATACTTTTGCTCACAGAGATGCTGTGGCCTGGCTAATACAATAGCAGTTTAGAGAATAAAAGCTCTTGATAAGCATTAATTAATCTTGGCAATGAGGTCATTGTTATTAACCCCATTGTATGCGTGGGTCACATTTGTGGTTGATGCAGTCCCAATCAGCTGCCTGGCTCCCCTAGGATGGTTCCAGCTTATGGCAGTAGTGATTTCATCTATATGTTTTAACTAAAGTCACTAAGAGACTGAGGATTGTTAGACTGATATTGGGAATTCTGCTCCTGATTGTGATTCTAAACCCCAAATCCACTTTCACTGGTGAATCTCATGTTCAAGGGAAGAAATTTTGCACAGAAACAGGCCTTGAATAGCAAAGCTCCCTTTTGGTCATTCTGAAAACTCAACAAATTTACTATCTCATTTGCATGTGACTGGCTTCAACTGATTACTGAATAAAAGGTATGTCCAATTTGACCCTTGATTTCATTGTGGCCTATTGCCTGGCAAGAAATACTTCCTTTTCCAGCATGACATTCTGTTGTTAATCACAGGAAAGCTATTCATGTCTTCCATTCAATTGGCAGATTTAAGCCGCAGAAAACTGCTTTGTAAATTATAAAGCAGCCAACCCAAAGTAGTTGCATAAATGGGGAAAATGTTACATTTTGCTGGCTTTCACACAGATGAGAGGCTGGAGATTTGCCCCTGGTTTCACAAGGCAGCAGGCAAAACCAGTGACTCCAGCTCCAAACAGGATTCTCAGGGTTTAGGCAATGTTTTATCTTTTCTTTACTCTGAAGCACCAGATGTTCATGAGGGAGGGAACAGGAAATCCCACTCTGTAACCCTGTTACCTAATTCTCGTTGTTACTGTTAGAGATCTTAGGGACATCCATACATCATCTTTCTACATTAGTGAGAGACACCACGCCAGGGAAGAAAGATGCTGGAAATACAAAAGGAGGGGATGAAGGAGTGGGGAGGAGCATGCTCCCAGAGGCCTGAAGCTATCTGCTTTCCAAACAAACAAAAACCCCCAAACAGCAAGTGTCTGCTTGGGGGCATGTAAGACAAGTTCACAGATGAGTGCCTCTGTAGGCGCTGTAGCTTAATCCTTTAAAAGGGCAGTTGTATTGTACTCCAGAAGGATGTGAGATGGTATAGACTCACAGTCCCCAACATAAAGGGAGTGAGTGGCCTCAAACAGCCTCATGCGGGGATTGTGAATGATAGCACTCAGGTTTTAAAAGGCAGAACATACAGTATTAGAATCATAAAAGAATACACACATTTGGCATTAAAAGGATGGCATAAATATTTCAAAATGGCTCCCTAGTTTTGGACAGGGAACACTGTAAAACAATCTCTTCATCTTTACAAGGAAATATATGCTCATCAAGAAACTGCTGTATTGGGGAAAAGTGATTTCCTTGCAGTGGTAGAGCCCCAAAGCCTTAGAAACAATTTTTCATCATTTTGTTAATTTTCACTAATATGACAAGTATGCTCCTAATATGATTGTTCTGTTTAAAAACTAATACCACTATTAATATGTTACAGTGATGAATTGCTAACAATAATCTATCACGAAGGGAAAACAGTGACATAATTAATGCAGTGTTACTATTGTGCAACAGCAATTTGTTAACTCGGTGCAAAGCACTCAAAGAAAACTTTATGTTTCGTGCTTCCTGCCAGAATTGCTTTTACCCACATTTCCTCACAAAAAGAGAAACTCAGCACCTGAGTCTTTTCTTTTTGGCCCAGTCCTTAGCATGTTCTTAGACTGACAACTTTAATCCCAGCCTTATTTTAGGATCTGGATGTTATCAATTTAGGCAACAGACTCTTACTGCTGGTTTTTAAGATCTTTTTTTGCTACTCTCTTGTTCAACAGTGCAGCTTGTAACATAGCTCTCACATTGCAAGCATTTTATGACTATGGGATACATTGTCATATTGCATTGATTAAAATACTTCCAGTCCACACATCACTGTGCTTTTCTACATACATATTTCAAATGCAAATCTCAGAGAAGGTAAACTAATACAGAAAACAGCTTTGCAAAGGAAGAAATTTCTTTAACCCTCAAATGAGAAGAATGGAGGAAAATGTGCATGTTCCCTTTATTTTAGCTTTTTTCTGTGATTTTAAAACCCTGCAACATTCTCTCAAACTTTGTCTGAAAAATAGCTTTTTACAGTGCCCATTTCCAGGAGGAGATGCTACATACACTAGAGCATAAAGACACTCAGCAGGAGCTTATTACTACCGGTCATTGCACACTTACTCCTATGACCCCTATGTCACAACCCATCCCTGTCCTTACATCCTCATTCAGACAGGTAAGCAGTCCCCTTCTTAAGATCCACAACCCTTTCCAGAGCGGGCAATAAGCCATCTGCTGACTCCACAGGTAAGAGGTGCAGTTAGCATTGACTCAGTGGTGATCCGCTGCATTTTGGACTCCTTGCTTTCCAGACAGGGACTGCCATTTATTCCTCTTTTCAACAGTACGATAGGGTTCTCTGTGCTTTTTCTCATTAGATGTTACTGCCATACAACAGCTAATTATAAAAGAAATCATTAACAGCTCTGTAAAGCAAAAGGAAATACCATCATGCTGGTCTGGTATGATTCTCCATAACTTTCCACAGCTGTGAATTACTGTCTGAGAAGCTAGAGGATAGAAAATGCTGGCCAGTCTGCCTGGTGACATGCTGTCTCCAACCAGCAGTTAGTGAAAGACTACAGGGTCTATCACAGCATCCTCTTTATCACATATGTATGCACTGACATAAAAAATATGATCTTGGTTACACTGATTTAATATTGCCAGTAGTTCTGCCATGTTCTACTGTGCTGGGTATTTTAGGGAAAAAGTTGTGTAATAAAAACCCTGAAGCAAACCAAACTTTGACTTGGTAGAAACATTTCCTGAGCAATTACTCAGCTCGACTTATACAATAGAATTCATGTTAGATGAAGTACTGCATTTGGGTTTGAAACTGGTGAATAGAGAAAGGAAATGTAAGCAGTCCAATGTAAACTAGTTTAATCAAAATCTGCTGTCATTCTGTCTTTGTAGCTGTGGAGGCCAACATGCCCCTGCCTGAATACTCCCAAAAAATTAATAACCCAACATAAACAAATTGGTGCAAAATTTATTTTCCAAAGCATAAAAAAAGACTTTTGCCCTCTTTCAGATCACATGAAAATGGGTTTCAGTGAGCTGTATCTTAGAATGCAATAAAAATAACCTTGTGCATCCACAACGCTTCATTTTCACAAAGTTTCATGCTGAAATTACTAATCTTAAAAGGATTCTAAAGCAACACCTTTCTAGAGTCACATCTCAAATGCTCTATCTAGCATGTCCCTTTGCGAAGTGAGTGGAATGAAGGCAAGATCTGAAGCGGTACAGCACGATGCCACCATTTGGAACCACAACAAAATTATTTCTAGCTTCCTTCTCATTTAAATTAAAAAAAAAAAGAAATTTCAAGAGCTGAGTATGGATTAAATATAGTAATTCAAATCTGGCTGAGAAGCTGCGAACTTTGATGCCAAGTTCCAGCCTGAAATGAATTTAAATGGCCACAAGTATAAATTCTGCAAAGGGGAGATCGCAATGAAATCCTGGCAAGAAACCACACTGGAATCATCAGCAAATAGCATAACCTTTAAGAGGCAAGAGGAGAAAGCAAAAACTAGGAAATATTCTCAAAGTTCTGCTTTATTAAAAGAAGAAAAAAAAAACCTCAGCAGGGCTGGGGTCACTGTGAGAGTCTGAGCCGTGCTATTTGGTTTGGGGATGAAATACAGAGGCACGTCAAGCTCTAAGGGGTGGCCTGAGAGCTGCCAAGCTGCTCAGAACCATCCCAAGGCCTGCATGCAGTGCCTGTGCTCTGCCTAACGGCCAGGACCCAGCCAGCTTCCCAGTTTACAAATAGCTGTGCAGTGCTGAAATGGAAACTTGTAACACAAGCCTGTATTCATATGGACTGAGGGAGTGCGTGCCTGTGCAATATAGCTGTATACTTCATTATTTGTGCTCATTATACATAGAGATCCTTATCCCAAGAACTAACAACGGCTTTACAAGGGATTAGTGGGACTTAGTGAAGGTCTGGGGGTCCAAACTGCAGAATAAGGACCTCTGCCAAGGCAGACAGAATAGTTAAGGTACAATAATGTGCATGCAAGTCATTGTTTTATTTTCAAAGCAGAGTCTGTGGCTATCTAACAGTGATTGTAGTTGTACTACCAGTCTCAGGGGAAGAAGTATTGGGAACCTGTTTGATGCTTGGCATGCTGTCACCCAGCATTTTATCTGCACTGGAGAACAGGGGAAGTAAATCACCTGATTTTTCTATATAATGATTTTTTATATTGTCTTTCTGGTATTGCTCTTGCTACACATCAGCAGCAAAGAGAACTCTTGAGATGCTGTACGTTTCGTAGCATGGAAGACCTCCTAGAAATGAATGATGGGTTAGTAAGTAGTGAGGAGAGAGCAAGAGGCAAGGCTCTTCCTTCACACACAAGTAACAAAATACAAGTCAGGGAGAAATTCTGAGTCTTTGATGCAATTTTTGAGTGATGTGGTGCCAACAACTCCTTGTAGGAGATGCGGGGCACAGCATCCTTCCTGGGTGGCTGCGTGCTCAGCACCGTGACTCACCTTCTGCATCCTGTGATCTGATGGGACCAGCAGGAAAGGGGAGTCATAGACACTGATGCGCATTGAAGTCTTTTTCCGGTAGTACTGACATAAGAAATACTCTGTATTCCTTAACGGAGAAACTCAATGCCAAAGCAGGAATACAAGTGAAATGTTGTAGTCACACTAACACTTCCTTGTGAATTTCCCAGAGCAAAACTCTATCTGTCGATCCTGATGGGGAATTCCCTCCCAACAACAAGAACAGGTAACAATAACAAGCTTGCTTTCATGCCGAGCTTAAATTCTCGGGAAACAAAGACAAGAAACTTGGATCTGGAAGTTTCTCTGTTGCCTTCCCGCTGCAGCGGGCGATGCGGTTGGAATACCCTGCGTTTGCCGGGGAAGCGCAGTGCAGGGGGAGGCGGCGTTGCCCCCCGCTGCCCCGGTTCCCAGTGCCGGTCCCGACGGCCCCGGCAGCGGGAGCCTCGGCGGCAGCGACGAAAAAAAACACAACCCCTAAACGAGCGGGAATAACTTCCTCTCCTGAATGCCTCCCATCGCCCCCCCTTTCAACCCCTGTATTTATTTCTACATAAACATGCAGACATAAACATTTGTAAACCAGGCAGTTGTGAAATGCAGCTCCTAAATAACCTATTTTCTCGTATAAAGAAAAAAACAACACCCCAGCACCCCACACAAGCCATAATGATGATGATGATGATGACGGGAGGGGGGGAAATAAATAAATAAAAGCGAGCGAGAGTCGGCGACGGAGCGGGAGGCAGGTTCAATTATCTAAACAAAGAAATCATGGCGGAGTGTTTACATTTGGCAGCCCAAAGCCTGTTGGATTACGGACCCCCCCCTAAACCTAACCGGCCCCCCCCGGCTCCCCGCCGTCTCGGCTCGCCGGAACCCGCCCGCCGACACCTCGCCGCGGCCCGGGTAAGTGCGGAGCTTGCTGCGGCCGGACCCGGGCGGGCGGTGGGGCGGGGGCCGAGCCGGCTCCCCCCGCCCGGTGCTGTGTGTGTCTGTGTGCGTGTATCTGTGTGTGTCGCGGGGGGGGGGCCCTCGCCGCGCCCCTCTCGCAGCGCCGGGCAGGGGCAGCCCGGCCCCGTCCCCATCCCCGTCCCCGCGGCCGCGGTGCCGCCTCCCCGCCCCGGGGTCACGGCGCCCGGCGCTGACTGGCGGCTCCGCCCCCGCGGCCGGCCCCGCCGCGCCCCCCGCCCGCCCGCCGCCGCGGTGCCCCGCCGGGTGCCCGTGGGGGGGGGATGGGGGTGCTCAGCCCGGCCTGGCGGGGGGGGG
>NDXB01007453.1:34781-141056 GCA_002631895.1 Agapornis roseicollis | reverse complement strand
TTTTTTTCCCCCCCCCCCCCCCGTTGGCTGTTTCATTTTTTGTTTTAATACTTGTAATGTTAGGAAACATTAATGGAAAACTGTCTTAAAGAATAGTATGTTTTGCCCATTTAAACTGCAGCCTAAGAAATACCTGTGCTTTTAGTTGTGCGAAAGAAACTTTGGAAAACTGCAAGCGTGAAAAGCATGTGAGGGGAAGGTGGAGGAGGAGCAGCAGAGGCAGGGGCTTTTCATGTGTCAGCAGCTGTTCAGTTATGATACCTGGCCAGCACTGGTATTTCTCAAGGAGCGAATTTCAGAATGCACTAAGCAAAAATATGTGAATGCCATATGCCTTGACTTTTGTCTTTGCTACTGCTTGAACTGAGGCAGATTTGAATCTCAGAGTAGCACTCCCTCAAAACCTGACAGTTAACATTGTCCTTATCTACTGGAACAATTAAAAAAACCCAAATAGCTGATACGTTTTTAGTACAAGTGGAACTGGTAACTTCTGGGTCTCGATTGTGTGACTTGAAGCAATCTCAGGGAGATATTTTTAAGTGCCTTGAATATGGCCAAAGAATGTGTAGGCTGTGAGGGTCTCATTCAGCTTCTTACAAGTGTAGCTTCCACAGCAGGGCAAGAATTGATGTCGTTGCATGGACTTCAGCAGGAAGATCAAGTCCATATTTGTCTTACTACAGACTCCAGCAAGTATGACTTGCACTCCAAAGCCTAAAAAACCCTGAGATCCTTTATCATTAGTTACTCAGAGACAAGATGACTGCCGCTGTATGGCTTCTTCAGGCCACTGCTGCCAAAGGTTGCTATCTGTGTAGGAATGATTTCGTGTAATACTTCCCTTTGAGCATGTCAATGAGATGGGACCGGAGTTGAGTTCTGCTTTGCCAAACTACATGCAGAGCTGACTAGTCCTACATAGCCTGCAACTCCGTTTTGCTTTGTTACTATTCAGCCTGGAGAAGAGAAGGCTGCATGGAGACCTCATAGCAGTTTTCCAGTATCTGAAGGGGGCCTACAAGAATGCTAGAGAGGGACTCTTCATCAGGTGCTGTAGCCATAGGGCAAGAGGTAATGGGTTTAAACTTGAACAGGGGAAGCTCAGATTAGATACTAGGAAGAAGTTCTTTAGTGTGAGGGTGGTGAGACACTGGAACAGGTTGCCCAGGGAGCTGGTGAATGCTCCATCCCTGTCAGTGTTCAAGGCCAGGTTGGACAGAATCTTGGGCAACATGGTCTAGTGTGAGGTGTCCCTGTTAAGATAATCTTAAGGTCCTTTCCAACATTAACCATTCTATGATTCTATGTTAGACAGTGCTCCTCAAGCCTGGGTTGATCTTTGGTGGTATAGGGACCTAGCATAGCTATCTTTGGATACCCAGTGGAGCTACTAGTAATGTTGCAATGTGTTGTTTCTTTTCTGTTCTTCCTTCCCTAAAGCCCTCCTTTACCTCATAGCCGTGCTGATCTATTTGACCTGAGCAAAGACCAGGAGATCAACCTTGCCTACATTTCTTCTGTTCCACATGGTGGCATTGAACAAGTTCGAATTCACTGGTTATTGGAGTTAGTTGCTCTCAGGTAAGCAAGTACCTTTTTCTTTATTCCAAGTTATCCTGTTATTTCATTACCCGTGAAAGTATACCACAAAGCAAACTGTTTCAAAGAACTGCTAGTTTTATTTTTCAACCAAAACTACACATTTACCTCTAGGTCATGTGACACAGAAACTTTCATGGTTATGGGGGGAGCCCAAAGTGTGTGTCATGGACCGGACAGTTCCCTGATTGTTGGCTACCAGTGCCGGTAAATACATTTTGACACCTAGACCACACATTCTGGCCATGCTGCACTAGTCATCAGGAGAGTTTGAGGTGAAAATTCCCAGCTCTTTGCCCAGCTCCATAGGACCCACACAGTCCACAAGTTAAAAACCCTTTCCTATTCTTACGTAGCAGTACTAGTTTGTTGGATACATGATTTATACAAGGCACCACAGTGAACAAAAATATAGTCAATCTACCTGATGAATATAACTTTTCCTAAAAGGCATATAATGATTTTATTTCAGCATTAGTATTAAGCTAGTTGGAATTACAAGCCTATCCCCAGCTTCTCTCCAAGTCACAGTACCTTGTTCCTGGTAAAATAGGAGAGAAGAGAATCAGGAGGTTTCAACATCTTCAGTCTTCATACACTTAATCTTTGTGAAAAGCAGTATAGCAAACATAAATGTACCAGAAAAGAAAAACAGCTTGCTTTTTTAGTTACCTTTTACATACTCCTTAGAAATAATTTACAATCTCCCAGCATCACCACATCGTAGCACTGAAAGGTGTTCCCTACTGTGTTTGACATTGTCCTACACAAACAAGTTAATTGTGAGCCAGCTCTGCCAATGAAATAGAAACATAAAATTGTTTTTATGGCTTCTTCTGGTCTAGTGTGTCTTCCTAGTAAGAGTCTTAAACCTTACCCCCACTCTTACGCATCGCAAAGTTTCTCTGCTTGGGTATCCTTTGGTACCATTCTTACAGTAAATAAGACGGAAAAGAGACTTTGGACATTCAATTTGTCAGCCTGTTGGATAAGAAGAAAGGCAGCCTCTCTTCACTTTTCTGCGGAGACTGTTGCAAGGATACACATTCATTAGCACTGGAATCTCTTTTTTTTTTTTTTCCCCTCTGTCTTTTAAAATGAGAATCATCTAGAGTTAAGGCTGTTTTTTGCCTTTATATTCTAGGCTGATTGTTTGATCCATGAAGGTAAAAGAAGTCTAGATTGCTAGGATATGTGTTCTTTTTTACTGAAACAATTTTATTTGACTTCCAACAACAGCTTGCTTTGGCTTAACAGCCTAAGAGTATCTGTATTGATGTTGTCTGGCAGTAATACCTGTAAACCCACTTCCTCATGTTAGACACTAACAGGGCCTTAAAAGAGATATTCCCTCATCAAAGAATTGTTACAAACAAAAGCGAACACAAAGCAATCCTTTTTCTTGGGCTCTGCCCATTTGCTTGTTTAACAGAGAGAAGGTAGTTTTACCACATCAGTGATCAAAGAATAGTGGAATTAGAATCTTTTATGGCAGAAAAATGCTGCCAATCTTCAATCCTTTAATCTCTTGACAGACATTTCTCAGGTTTTACTGCGCTGGCAGTACTAATGGTGTGCAGCTGATTGATAGGCTTTTTTATAATGAGTGCATGAAAGTGTCAGCATTGAATCACTTAACTAGTTTTGTGTTATTCTCAGTACCTGTGAAGAGATGTATTATTTTGTCTTTTACTTTAACAAAGTATTTGTCCTTGAGAGCCAGACAGGCTGTTAGGGCACCTGGAGGGCCTCAGTTTGAGTGTTCTTTCATTCAGTGACCTGAAAAGTTGGAATAAACAAGTCACATGCTATGTCGACCTCACTTGTTAGTTTAAATGGCACAGCAGAGAAATGGCTTTTGCATACATGGAACCTATTCTAGAGTCTGCTGTTTGTAAGAGGCACAACCGTGGTAGAATTCCCTTCTGCCCTTCTGGTATGAACCAGCCATGAATAAGGAGAGTAAGATAGGGCAGCTGTCCTACCTTTTGTACAGGTAATTACAAGTTTGAATAAGAGAGACTATATTCTGCCAATGGTGTAGGCTGTAACACTAACTGTGTTACAATCAAAATCTAAATATATGCATATTTGTAGAGGGAGAACATGTAACAGTACAACTGACTCAGGGGTATCATCTGACACAAAGCAGAATGAACAACAGTTAATGTGAATTATGATAGAAAGTAACCCAGCCCTGTAAAACATGGTTTAGTGGACCTCAAATCAGAGAATAATATGATAGAAGGAAAAAAAAATAAATATCTGTATTATATACAAACAGTGGTGGAATTTTTCCTTTACTTGGCCCAGGTATGCTACTGTAAATCTTCATTAGCACGTTGTTAGAGAAGACGAGCCAGGCAGTTCTGACTGACCCATCAATCCCCTTTTAGGCAGATCACAGATTTACCTTCCCACCCCACCCTCTTTTCTCCTGTTTATGTTTGCACCCAGGCAGGCAGTGGTAGGAAAAAAGACATTCTAAGATGAATCACAGTTCTAAGGTTTTATGTTTGATAGTCCTTATTTGTCCCTGGAGTTGCATGTGCCCACCAAAGGCAACTTATTTTTATGGGATGGTAAAATGACGTGGGTAACTGTATGACTGCCAGATAAAACCATTAATTTTTCTGTTTATCCCCTTACTAGTTGCAAAATTGTGCAGCAACATCATCATGCTTCTTCCAGCATCATTAAGAGTTTCACAACCTCTAGTAACTAATTACCACAAATGGAAGCCAATAGCACAAATGACTCCAGCAGTAATTTTTGGAAATTATGGTTTTGAGATGAACCAGTGATGGATCATGGTTTCTTCTTTGGCAGGTTGTGTAAGTCTATGTAATCAAGGTGGTGAGACATGCTACATTCCACAATATTTTATGCATTTTATTTGTATCTAAACAGTGGGAGTTGTTCAGGAGCACACTTAGAATACTGGAGAGGCAAGACCTTGCAAGACGAAATTTAAACTGTTAGGTGTCCAAGATGCTGGATTAATTGCATTTTCATGGAAATGGTTTAGCCCTCCTAAAACACACAAGCCATTGAAAGGCTGTGAGTCAGGCGGCACTGTCCAGACCTTCCAGCACAGCAGCCTCCTGATATATATGCTGGGTCACACACATTCATGGCACAAGGGGGCAGTCAATCCCAAACTGCCGTATTGCACACCACCTGCGTTTTAAAGTGAAGGTGCAGATCATATGATCCAGCCTGTTCCATCCTGGTGTCCTCCACTGCATCCCCAGTGGCTGTTCTGTGTGGCATCTGACAAACAGCAGACCTCTTCAGGGAAGAGTGGCTTGTAGGCCCATTGCTGTACACAGTGAACAGTGTGTCTGATAATTTAATTATTGCAAACTGCCCCTCTCTGTCACTTTTGTAGTGATTCGTCAGGGAAGACACAGGATTAAACTGAGCAATCTGCTGGAAGCTTTTGGTCTTTTGCAAACTGCACAGCATTATGTATACTGTAGAACAGCATTTCCTGCATAGTTCCAAAATCTTTCCCAAAGTAACCTCCTCTTTTGAGAGAGTCTATCACTGAGGGATTGCAGCAAGCCAGAAGAACAGAAATGTTTAAGACCTTGTAGTCTTTCAGGATTTCCTTTAGAGTATTAACTCCAGTGGTGTCCAAAAACAAGATGGATGAGCAATCTACAACAAGGGCTTGGAAGTCGGTTTGCTTAGGAACTAGTTGCAGAGTGGTTTCTCCAATGTCCAGTCCATTAGCAGTTGTGTGATCACCCTTTTTCAGATGCCTCTTTTCCTTCTTCTCATATTTCTTCCTTCTAGCAACTTCGAGGTTAGGATCCAAGTTAGTCAATCTGTACAGAGACTTGAGGAAGTAGTCTTTATTTGCATAGTAAAGTGGGGCCTCAAAACGAAATATTTTGACCTTTGGGACAGAAGAGAGATTTTCATATTCTAAATCATCTTCATAAAAGTTGGTGTCTTGGATCTGACCAAGCAGGGCTGTCCGTGGCCTCTGTGTCCGAATAATGACACATAACAGGGAGAAAACAATGCCAACCAACAGCCCTATTTCTGTGCTGATCAAGGCAGAGGCAGACATGGTAACAATCCAAACAAATGTGTCCACCTTATTCATATGGTATCGGGATGGCACATCTCGGAACTTCCTCAGGGCTCCTCGGAGGCTAACAATGATGATACAAGCCAGGACACACTTCTGCAAGGAGTAGAAGAGAGGTGCCAAGAAGAGCAGCACGAGCAAAACCACCATTGCACTAATTACTCCAGAGACTTGAGTCTGGCAGCCTGTAGATGTTTTGACAAGTGTTTTCGCCAGAGCTGCACTGGTTGCAAAAGAGTGGAAGAAAGAAGGAATGATGTTGCAGAACCCCACAGCAAACATTTCCTGGTTGGCTTTGATAGAGTAAGCATATTTCTTTGCGCACATTTCAGAAAGGGATACAGTGAAGACAAAGCTGACTATGGCAAGAGGCAAAGCATCTACAGCGACTCTGAGCATCAAGTTGAAAGGTGGTACCTTTGGAGGAATAAATCCAGTAGGAATAGCTCCAGAAACACTGGATGCATACACTTCATTTAACTTCCCATAGTGTGACACCAGTGTTGCCACAACAATTACTACTAGCTCTGTGGGAAGAGGAAATTTCAGCTTATGCTTATACCGATCTCCCAGTTCCTTAGCAGTAACCAACACCAGGATACAAATAGCACTTGTGATGACATCACAAATATTAGCCTGAGAAATGTTCCGGAAAACATTAATCCAGGTAATAACAAGCATCCCATGCCCTTGGCTACGTGGAATTTTTATTCCGATCAGATACTTCACTTGAGCTGTTAAAATGGTTAAGGAAGCACCAGTTGCAAAGCCATCTAGAACAGCCTCAGATAGGTACATAGATATGAAACCCAGACGAAAGATTCCCATTAGAACCTGAGGAGACACAAAAACCAAACAAACAAAATAGATGAGCCTTAAATGGTGCTGCAAATAATTACATGAACATGTAAGAGAACTAGCTGGAGGCAGATAGCATTCGACAATTTGAGTCCCAAACCAGGAGTTATTCTTGATGTTTCCAGTCTGCTTTTAAAACATGTGAGTCATTTTACTGTTGTGGGATACTACAAACTCAAGATGTGAATGAGGAGTTTGAGGCAGGGTCAGTTGAGCATTTTTCTGAAGTGACTCCTCTGAAGTGACTAGTCTGAATTTTATTTCCAGTGTAAAAAAACAGTGGATCAAAAGATGCTTCCGTTATACCAAAGCCAATTTTCCTTTTTTTCCCCTGTCTTAAAAGTGAATAAAGTTAAACCTTAATGGCCATTCTTTTGTAAAGAGAACAAGAATGACAACAGTTGTGCCAACTTGAATAAGAACAGCTAAGTGCCTACTTTATTGGCACTGAAGTGGCTGTTGTATAAAACAGCTTGTAATTTTAGCCCTGTGAACAGAAGGGAAAGTGGAGCACTGACAGCCTCTGTGGCATGCCTAAGGTCAGAAGTGTCAGAAGAAATCACAAACTTTCCCAGGATACTGTGTGTAACTAGTTGCTTTGTCTTCCCTTGATGGCTTTGGAAAGTACAGCTTCACAAGGCCACTTTGGTATTCATAAATGTGACCTTAGTAAAAAAGGAAGATAGCTAGCTCTTTTTTAATTAATCTGTAACTAAAACTATAAATATATGTGATTACTAGGTAAGTGTGTTTGTCATGCTTTCTTCTGTGTTCTCTTGTTACCTTTGTGATAGGCAGCATATTGGTAAATCTCAAAAAGTCCAGCACAAGTATTGTCTGAAAAGTAGGTTCATCAATCTATTTACTCTCTTGTTCTTTGTGCGTCTGAATTATCTTTGGGCAGCAGTTCCATAGGACATCTTACACACTAGCAAAACACAGTAGCACATTCTGAACCTATGTAGAAGTAGATGAGTGGGTCTGCACCTTTAATAAAGTGTCTAGAAACCAGAATTATTTCTCCCATTGTTGAAGTACACAGCTACCTGGGAGTTTCCCTGATGGCAAGATCTGTATTGGATTTATGGTTCCACAAAGGCAGCAGGACCAAGATGCAGCAGAGTATCAAAACAGTGTTAATGGTCTTGCAGAAGACTTTTTTTTTTTTTTACCTATGCCTGCTAATAGCTGAGGAAACTGCCTACCTCATGCATTCTCTGAGTTGTCCATGGTTAGGCTTCCTGTAGGAAACAGTTCAGGGTCGTTCAAGTGAACTGGTGTTGCATCTCTCATTGAAAGAGAGTCAAAGCAAAGCTTAAGCCCTGCAAAGAAGATTTAGGAACTTCATACCTTGCCTCTGGATGTCAGCAAGAACTTACCTGATACACTCCAGCTACAAATGTCAAGGCTGTAGCGATGCCAATAGCATAGCATTCTTTCCCACATTCAGCATTCATCCCTGCAATTGTGAGGTTGAAGACAGTTGTGTTGGACTGAGTGTCATTCTGTAGAGAGCCATCCCCTAAGGCTGGTGAGGCATCGTCATTCAAGTCAAACCCAGCCAAGAGAAGTTCTCGGTCCACAACTTGTCCTACCATTAAGCTTATCAAGCTGAAAATGCCAACTGATACATGACGGGATGTGCCCATTAAGAAATAGATGATGTTGGCAAAGAATGATGTGTACAGACTATAAATGGGCTTCAGACCTGCCAGCAGTGAGTATGCAATTGCTTGGGGCACCAAAATGATGCCGATCACTAAGCCAGACATAACATCCCCCCAAATGTACTCTTTGCACTTGTATTTGGGAAGCCATCGTAAAACAGGAAGGAAGTCCATGAAAATGTTCCTCAGTTTCTGTGGGGTGCAGGAGCAGCTCTTCCTCAGTTTAGCTAGCATAACTTGTTTCGTGTTAATCTTGACGTGAGTCTTTCTTTTCATGAGAACACAGGCAGAAGTGGTGTTTTCCATCCTGGTAGCCTCAAGTGGTCTTTCCATTGTCCCAGTGTTTACTCCATGTATGTGTTCCTGCAGTGGGAAGAAAATGGGTGTTAGATTGCAATTCACGAAGCTTTTCTAGCACAGATGCTTAATGCTAAAAGTTTGTCACCTGGTTGTGCTTTTAAGGAAGCACCATCCCAAGAGGAACACCATCACAGGGCTCTAGTGACGCATAAGAAGTAAATCTGCAGGTTGACCCTTTCTTGAAGACATTTAAGAATACATTCAATTGAATCCAATTTGTTTTACTAAGAAAAATCTGAGTTAAATTAGTAATTTCTTTGTACAACAAGTATTTCCAATAGCTCTTCCAAATGCTCCATTATAGAGGTCTCTGTGATCAAAGACAGCACTTGATGATACAAAATAAACACACATTAGTGAGCTAAGCTATGGACTTTCTAATAGTGCACCTTGTAGTCATTGATGTGGAATTCACGTGTGGTATAGTGATTTGTCACTGCAGGTGTCCTCAATGCACAGGAGAAAAAAATTGCTGGTAGAACCTGTAAAGCAGTTTTCTGGAGAGCAACAATTTAGACTTATGCAAAAATATGTACACAACCATAGATGTACTCTTAGAAACTGCTACATAACATAAACTTATTGAATTGCAGATTGTTACGATGTGCCTAATTAATAAGAATAGATGTCCAACAACTGCTAAGCTTTTGATCTGTAGCCCTCCAAATTAGAAGTGGCTTATTATAAAGTCTGCTGTCTATCCTGCTGAGATTTTCTTTTAAAGGTTTTACCAAATACTTTTTGCCAGCAAATTTTAAATGATAAGAAGATAACATAACTGTAATGAGTGCAAAAGTCTTAAACAAGTTTCCAGGTATTATTGTAAACGACACAACATGATTTCTAAGACCATGCAAAGTTTAACCACAACTTGAAACAGGATGTTTAAGTGTTCCAGGTACGTAATTCATAATTTGGTAAAAGGCAGAAATGAGATTCCTGTTAGAAATGTATAGACGGATTGTTCAAGTTGAAAATGAACTGCATAGCAGTCTAAATATATTTTTAAGAATCAGTAGATTTGTGTCCATCCCTGTTATATTAAACAGTTTTCAGCTCCCACAGTATAATTTTCTTTATGTTTATAAGTAAGGTTTATTTCCATCATAAGTGAAAATTAATTACAATTTAATGTTATTATTTAGAAAGACTGATGCCTATTTGTTATCAGCAATGCCAAATTTACTTTAGATGCTAATGTATTGTGTGGTGATGCTAGGCAGGATCTGCTTGGACAGGAAATAGGTTGGACTTAGTCTTTGTTAGAACACAAAGGTGAGAAAAAATAATAGAAGTTATGACACCAAGATAAATATCTAGGCGATTATAATTATAGTCTATCAAATACAGAAAGCTAGCAGCTGTAATAAAAACACAGATTTTCAGATGGAAAAAACTGCAACACTTCTGTCTTACCTAATTTAGTTTGGAGAATAAGAGGCTTGTGCTTCAGGACAGAAAGTCCTATTTGAATGCCACCCACTTCTAACAGCCAAGTGTATTTGGACAGTCAATAAATAAATACTTTGCCTGTATTCCACTTAAAATCTAGTGGGTACTTCAGTATTCAATGAGTGCTTTTAATAGGCTACATAAAAAAGACTGCATTGGCTTCTGTGCAGTAGGTTTGTATATTTAGTTACACAGTTGTTATCTGCTCTGTCTAAATTCACATAGTTTACTTGCAAATAAATTTGTGTTTACAAAATAACATAACTCTGAAACATTAATATTCACATACTGGCCTTGTTTGTGCAGCTTCCTGAGGGGTGATAATAGTTTTCCATACATAAAATTATCAGAATTCTGGAAATCTGTTAAGAAATCTTGTATATAAATGACAAGTTAGTAATTTATATCTTGGCTGCACTGCCTTACTGAGTAATCAGAACAGTAGGCTTTTGTAAAAGAAAAAAAAAGAAAGAGCTAGTTACGAGGAAGTGTCTTCGGTTCAGCCATGACATAGAGCATGTATCTTTTCATCAGGTTTGATGCATGTTAGACAAAGGTCAAAAACTTTCCTGAGACAATAAACATGTTCAAGCTAAAACACCGCAAAGTGCCATCAGGAGGTAATATTCTTCAGTTCTTTTTTTCTCCTGAAAATAGGGCTTCCTTCCTATAAATAACCAGTAATTCTCCTATATATACTTTCAGAATGCATGTCAAATGGACATGCTAGCTGTAAAACACAGCTGTAAATGAGATGCTGTTGGTTTCCAGAAACTGTTAGCATTTAGTTTTTTGCTTTTATAACAGAGTAAAGCCATACTGAGTAGTGGAAAGGACATGGTTACCAGCAAAACACTTTTCTGTGTAACCCAGGAATTCTCAGGCCTTGATGCTGTAGCTCAGTAATAACTTAGTTGCTTCACCTTAGTTGCTTCACGTGTTCCAAAAGGACATGGGACTGTTGGAACAAGTCCAGAGGAGGGCCATGAAGATGATCAGGGGACTGGAGCATCTCCCATATGAAGACAGGCTGAGAAAGCTGGGGCTGTTCAGCCTGGGGAAGAGAAGGCTGCGTGGAGACCTCATAGCAGCGTTCCAGTATCTGAAGGGGGCCTATAGGGATGCTGAGGAGGGGCTCTTCATTAGCTACTATAGTGACAGGACAAGGGGTAATGGGTTCAAACTTAAACAGGAGAGGTTTAAACTGGATATAAGGAAGAAATTCTTTCCTGTTAGGGTGATAAGGCACTGGAATGGGTTGGCCAGGGAGGTTGTGAGTGCTCCATTCCTGGTGGTGTTCAAGGCCAGGTTGGACAAAGCCTTGGGTGGCATGGTTTAGTGTGAGGTGTCCCTGCCTGTGGCAGGGGGGTTGGGACTAGATGATCTTAAGGTCCTTTCCAACCCTAACTATTCTATGATTCACCTGGAGGAAATGGGATTCTGCCATGGCTGAGTGCTATCCCCTGTATATTTGTGCAGCTTAGCAAAGAGCTGTGAGCTTCCAGTGCTCTTGACAGCATCAAAGACAGAAGGATGGAGAGCAGATCTAGCTACTCCTGTGCACAGGACTAGATTCCAGCCTTCTGATTCTGGCACTAAGATACTCCACCGTTCTTCCACAATGGTAATACTACAGCAATATTCAGGAGCCCTGGGGGTGTCAGATTCCTCTACTGGTTCACCAAACTAATTCATTTTCAGCTTAGTCCATACTAAGTGGTTTAGAAGGGACAAGCTCTATTTCAGGCTCCCCCTCATCCCCCAGAGCTTCCTAGAGCAGAATATTTGCACTTTCATAGAATCATAGAATAATTAAGGGTTGGAAAGGACCTTAAGATCATCTAGTTCCAGCCCCCCTGCCATAAGCAGGGACACCTCACACTAAACCTCCCCAGCATCCCTATAGGCCCCCTTCAGATACTGGAACGCTGCTATGAGGTCTCCATGCAGCCTTCTCTTCCCCAGGCTGAACAGCCCCAGCTTTCTCAGCCTGTCTTCATACAGGAGGTGCTCCAGTCCCCTGATCATCCTCGTGGCCCTCCTCTGGACTTGTTCCAACAGTTCCATGTCCTTTTTGTGTTGAGGACACCAGAACTGCACATAATACTCCAGGTGAGGTCTCACGAGAGCAGAGTAGAAGGGCAGGATCACCTCCTTTGACCTGCTGGTCACACTCCTTTTGATGCAACCTAGGATACAGTTGGCTTTCTGGGCTGCAATCGCACACTGAAGCCGGCTCATGCTCATTTTCTCATCGACCACCACCCCCAAGTCCTTCTCTGCAGGGCTGCTCTGAATCTCTTCTTTGTCCAGCCTGTAACTGTGCCTGGGATTGCTCCGACCCAGGTGTAGGACCTTGCACTTGGCATGGTTAAACTTCACGAGATTGGCATCAGCCCATCGCACAAGCGTGTCAAGGTCCCTCTGGATGACATTCCTTCCCTCCAGCGTGCAGGCTTCCTATCAACTGCTGAATGAGCTGTTTGTAGCAAGGATGCACAGATGAAGAAGCATCGCATAGAACATGTCTATTTGTTGCATTTGACTTTGACATTGAAACTTTTCAGACTGTTTAATACAAGTGAAAGTTACTGGTGTGCACATTCATATATATATATATGTATGATCCATAATGTTAACAATGAAAAGTAATTGTGGTTATTTTTAATTGTATTGTGATGTTTGGAATCTTCATGGTTAAGTTTTTTGAAGTTGCCTTTGACCATATGAGGAAAAGCAAAAAGGTTTTGCTTTTTTCTTTTCCTTCTACTTGAGTAGAACCTGTGTCTGAGCCAGTCATTCTTTAAAGTTAAATGCGGTGACTCAGTTTATCTTGTGAAAAAGAGAAATAAAGCAAAGACTGTTTGAGCCCAAAAAATTGCTGACTTTCCATTTGGCTTTAGTCCCACCTTTCTTCCTGTCTTTTCACCATGCCCCTGACCTGACAAAATCTCTCTGAAGGAGAGGAAACATTCATCACAATATGTTCAGTGGGACTTCTCTTTGCAGATTCCTTGGCAAGCAGTTTCTGTTGGTACACACATAACCATTCTAGCTGGATGATTTGTTCTTTGTGAAAAAGCACAACCAAAAAAACCTTTATTCTGATGCATCCTTTTGTCTCCACATCCTGATTGTCCACCATAAAATCTGAAAGCCCAAGAGGGTACAGGCAGAGTGAGCCTGCCTCACTGTGCTAAGGAGATCTCTTAAATGCTGTGTTTAGGCTGGAAATCAGAGAGTATATCATGCCTGTAGCAGAATTGCTCACTTTTGCGGAAATAGTGATTTCAAGTGTAAGTTAGGGTAGAGCCCTTCATACAGTTCATGCCAAGTGGTGCTTGCAATTTTCTCTTATTTTGAGCTAGGGAAAGTTGGCTAAAACCTAATGTAGGTAGAGCAGGTTTTGTATTTATCTGAAGTTTCATTGGTTTTATGTTGCATGAATCACAGGAAAACTTTAGGGACACCAGCTTAGTTAAGCATTTGATTTAAAACACTTGTAGATGTTTAGTTAAACTGTTCACATTACTCATCTTCCATAGGAGCAACCTTTTCTACCTGTAACAAACCTCTCTCTTGATCTCTAATGGCTATGACTACATTCTGGTTCTGGTTTTGAGCATTAACAGAGTTTGAAAAAAATCCCTGATTAGCGTCATTTGTGGTGCTTAGATTCAATGTACTGAATCTAAGCATGCTTGCAAAACCAGACTTTTTTTCAGAAGAAAGTACCCGGAAGCACTGCCCTGGGGCACTCTGATTCTTTATCGTGGCATAAAAATCCAAGCCAGCCATTGGTTCTTTGGATGGACTTGAGCAGATCTGTTGAGGACATTTAGTCTATGGGACATGACTAGTGTGAGATAAAATACCCTGAAATGCATATAATACAATACTTCTTCAGCACCTACTGTTATTAATCTGCTTTTGTTGTGCAGAATTACTTAGAAATGTCAACATAACCTGCGTTTTTGAAAGGATGAAGTGAGAAAACAGAACAAGTGAAATGAATGTTTCTGTCTGTCTTTTCAGCTTTATAGCACCAAGACCAAGATGTATTTGAAGCAGACTTAAGCAAGGTGCCAGCAACCCAAGCCATTTATTTAAACACTGGCCAAGCAAGCTTTCAGGCTATAGATAAAGAATATTACAGTGTGTTTTTTTTGGAAAATCACATGAAACTTAGATAGGCTCAATTATTTATTTTTTTTTGTTTTAGTTATATGTGGGCAAAATATTCTGACTTCAAAGCATTTTTTTGTTGAGTTTCAATGTTATGCTAAGCCAAAAGTAAAAGGGTAAAAATGGAAAAAATGTTGCCATTTGTTGGTTTCTGTGAGCCAGGAAAGACAAAACATTAGTCTTAAATCCTCTACAAATTAACACTACTATACTAAGCAGGTATTCTGAGAGTCAAGCAATCTTTTAAAAAGATTCTTTAATTAAAACTCTAATTAAAATCTCCAATTCGGAACCTCTACTTCCAGCTGTCAATCGATCTAGTATTTCCAAGGCAGGTTAAGCTCTTTTCCAAATGCCTGCATTCACCATCAGCTGTTATTCAATTCATATTTTCTCTGTCCGGTGTCTCAGCCACTGACACATAACAATCCCAGAGGTGATGAGCAGGCTACAGCAGAACTCACACAGCCAGCCAGCAGCTGTTAGGTCTGGCCTTTCACATCATCCTTGGGAATGATCAGACCCTGGAAATATATGATCAGGTAGTTCCACTGTTTCTCCAGGGGCTGGTTTTGTTCAGGGGTTCCAGAACATGATGGTCAAAATATTGGCATCCGCGTGATGGAAAGACAGTGTTACTCTTTTGGAGAGTCCTAGGGCATGACCAGTAAAAACATATTTTCTGTGGGATCAAAGAACCTTCCTAAAAATCATACTTCTTGTTTTTGGAAAGGCAGTTAGTCCAAAGTGAAAGCCTGTATTTATTTTTTCTTAAAAAGCTGTCTTTCAGGACAGCTTTCTAAGACCTTAGCCACCAGTCACAAGTCTAAACACTAAACTCTGTTGTCTGCCCTGTTGTTTTGCTGGACTTCAGTGACATCAAGCTATTATAGAGAAAAACTTATAGATATCCCGTTTTCATGTCTTTTTCTTTTGAATTCCCTTATATTTTGGAAACCCTCTTTCATATTTAATCACTAAGAAAATGCTCAGTTATAATAATAATTTAATACTTTGAGACTCAGATAAGCTTCATATAGGCCATTTTTCTGAAGTACAAATAAAAACTAGCCAGATTGCTGGTCTTGAACTCTCAGACCAGAGTTTGCAAGAAAGATTACTTCCATACCAGTTGCTGCTGACTACATGTTTTACAAACCTTTGCCCAGTATCTACTTTTATAAGCAATATTTATGAAGAACAGAATAATGAAAGCACTTAAAAAACAACAGCAGTGTGTAAAATAACTGCAAAGAGGCAGTTTTGTACCTTTGAAAACAACAAATAAAACCTGAGTTCAGAAGTGTGGGAGGGGACACAAGTCTCTTACCTGGATAGCTTTTTGACAGGAATGTTCAGCTCTGGTTTTGAACGTTGGAATGAATGAAAGTCTTCAGTTAGGCACTGCAGTATTTACATAAAGGATAATTATTAGCTAAATATTCCTCAAGGGAATATAATAATGGGGAGTTACAGGATCTTGAGCTCGGTAGTGTGTTACCATTTTTACTGCTCTGAAAACTTGGATATATATGCAACACTCACTAAAGATTTGAGTTTAAATAATGTGTAAGATTATTAATTAACTAATGTTGATCCAAAAATTGTGCTGATTTCAGGCTAGTACATCTCTGACCTTTGAAGCTGCTTCTTATCTGAGGTTTGATCTGGTTTATGTATCCTCATCTAACATTAGGTTTTGATTTTACATAATCAAAATATAAGAATAGAACTGCAGTCTTGCCTGGGATTTGTGCATTTTGCAGGATAGAATAAGTACTGTTCTGCTCAGCGCATAGGATGGGATTGTTGGAGGTCAGAGTTCCATTCCTACACGTCAGTGCATTAAAATCTCAAGTTATCTGTTGCTTTCGTACAAACCAGACTGTAAAATGTAGGCAGATCAGCAGGACAAAGACTGACTTTCTGTGCATTCTTGTGAGGTATATAAATGACCTAATCCCATCTGTTACCTTAATTCTTTTGGTAGATGCAGACCTATTCAAATGACAAATAATCATCCATGCCCTCTCAACAAAGGTGATTGGTAATGTTTAATGGTTTCTAAGCAGTGTAGATTAACAGATATAGCATGTGGCTGGCACTCAGAGGAACTGCATTCAGTTAGCCTACAAACTAAGGAATTAGGAGATATGTATGTTTCTCACCCAAGGGAAGACATGAACATGTAGTAAGAATCTGAGGTGGAAAGTGCAAGGACTGAGAACAGGCTGTGTTGCTGGATAGACAGAGATGATTCCCTAATAGCAGGAGTGTTTGCAGTGTGGTGCAATGCACAAGCATGTCTACAGAGGGTTATATTCCAGCATCATTTTTTATCCCATTGCAAAAAGTTGCTTGCTGCTCTTTAAGAATAAAAAGAAGACATGAAAATTGTGGAAAATAAATGTCAAAACACCAGCATGAGGGTGGAATAGAAAGGGAAGCCCATCCTACCTCTGTGATTCTAAAATGGCCATGATTCTTAAAACTAGTGGCTGTTACCAAGAACTCAAACTAGGTAGTGGTAGTTGTGACATTCTAATCCCAAAAGCTAAAGAAGGTCATTTAAGTCTTAGTAAAATCCTCTTTCCTGCCCCTTTCCTGTAGAAAGTCTTGTCAAGCATTCCTATCCCTTTGCCATTCCCAAGGTAGCTCTTAGAATAAAAGGGAAGCAGTAGTGCATTTAATCTGAAATGAATTGTGCAACACTAGTGGCAGTAGGACAGTGTGTCTTGTGCACCACAGAATAGAAGATGACTTTATTGCTTCTGTTAGTTTCTTTTCAGGCCTGCAGTATTTCTTTCTTGAAAATGAAGTGACTTAAACACAGTCTGTCAAATTTGCTCTTTCATCCATTTTACTACCTAATTCTTAGCACTAAGAGTCATTTTCTCCGATGACCTCTTAAGATGTGCATGTCATCTGCTTCAGGACCAAAGGAGCCTTGCCTACTCTATTCTCCTTTACAGCATGTTTCCAGTATTTGGCAACTGCAACTTCTAGTATTTTTAATCCTGGAAGTTGCAGAATGATTTGGTTCACTTAACATTTTTTTTTTTTTGAAAAAGAGACCTCTCTGCATGTCTCTCGAACAGACCTTTTCCCAGTATCGGGCTCCTAAGAGTACTACAGGATGTTTAAGTTACCACTTGAACACAGCATATAGATTTGGTTGTAGTTTTGTTTTGCCTCAAGCTAACCTAAAAATAATACTTTCTGAAATTTTAAATGGCAATTCTGAACTATGCGAACACTGTTTAGGCACAGCTTCATTCAAGTGAGGCTAAAGGTCTCTGGATCAGACAACTGCATGTGGGGAAAAGATATGAAGTAGTCTTTTATTCTGTCTGCATGACTTGTGGAAATAATCTAGTTTTAAAGAAACGACATGCTATGATGAACAAGCTTTACTTAACATACGTAAGTACTGATGGCAGAAGATTCTTCAGTGCTTTAATAATGGAGATAACAGTTCATATGCCATAATGTGAAGCCATTCATCAAGGCTTCAGTCCAACAACAATTCTGCCTGGGCAGGTTCTGGAATCCTCATTGACTTCCACTGAGACTAACAAAGCAGTACTATTTTCTAAAAGGACTACCTTTCCATGTCAAATGCTCAACTGTGTATTTAAGAAACAGTGGTAATTGGCCAAAATAACTCAAAAGACCTGCTAGAGTGAAACACCTATCTTTAAGAATAAAAAAAGAAAAAAAAAGATGACCATTTACCAGGAGTTGAGACTTTATAGATTATTTTCCTTTGCGTGACATACTATTTAACTGTATGAACAGATGCCTCATATTAACTGGATTAAGAAATCTACCTGAGTGTATTTATGAAATAAATGCTGTAAAGAGATTAAATGCATTTAGCTTTGTTGTCATGTTTACTTGAGGATTTCAGAAGGTTTCAGAAGAATTTATGACACTATTACATACAATTCATGTGTACATAACCTGATTATATAGTTAAAAAAATAATGCTAAATTAGTCACACAGGGATAATTAACTATAGAATCACAGGATCATAGCTGAAAGTGTTTACATACTGGGTTACAATCAATAGCATCAAATCTTCAAAAGTACATAGTACAAATGTAGTAGTCTTGTTCTTCCTTCTGTGCAAATGTTTGAAATTCAGAAATTCAGTAAATGATAAAAATAACACTATCTACATTATTTAAAATACCCTCAAGCCTCAGTTAGTCTACAGTCTTACCTTTATACTATAGTGACCAGGTGATGTGCCTGAAAAGCATGCGTTTGGTTGCTATTTAATAGGAAAGACAGGAGCACTAAAAGTAAGCATCCATTCTTTTAGAAGCCCCTGTGTGCTACACCTAACATTCCTTATCTAGCTGTGGCAAGTGTACCTTGCAGCTAAAAATTATGTGTATATGAGAGGGGAGAAACATAGATTGTTCCTGCTGCAGGAGAGAAAGTTCAGTGCAAATATATATATATATATATATACAAAACTGAGTAAAACCATCCATTACTATGGATCCCTCTTGCTCCCACTACAAACATAGAACCAGTTGATTAGCACTTACCAGAGGCATAAAGTAGCTGCCGTAGTTCCACAACAGATTTCTTATCAGCACACAGTAGCACAGTTCCTCAGGAGCACAGCTTTCTGCAAGTATAGATTAGAAGTTCTGTTGTGATATAGTCTGAGTCTGTCCAATGATATTACTCCAGTGGTGTTCGCAGTAAGATAACATAAATAAATAGTAGCACTTGCAAAAATCTTTGTCCTGTAAGGTGTAATCATAGGTAGAAGATAAACAAAATCATTACATTATAGGGGCTGGTAATCTCTGCCTTCATATTCATCCCTGTTATTCTGTTTAATAGAACCAGTGGCACTACATGGGGTCAAATAGTATTGCAGTCCTAGATGGTGTTCAGCTGTCATTGATGGAGTTATGTCCTTTTAAAAAGGATTTTTATTTGAATACATCATGGAGAAAGCTTGGCTAATGAGTCTTAATGTCTAGGAAGACTTCATGTACCTTCAGATGCAATTGAGTGTAATGGAGTTGAGTTTATCTGCCTTGTTAACAAAACTGCCTGCTTTTTGATCCCTAAACAGCCAGAACTGTGAAACCAAAGCCTGCTTGTTGATTGGTTTAGTGTGAACATTGCTACTGATATTTGTAAATCTTAGAGACAAGTTTACTGTGGCAAGGATAGTCCCTCAGGAATGCTGAGGCTTCTTCACCCATTCCTTGCATTCATGTGTAATTGTAACTAGATACTCAAACCCCATTTCTATGTGCAAAGAAATGACAAGGATTTCTTCCTGCATTGTAAGGAAAAATTTCATGTTTGTAAGTACAGAATATAGTGCACTATTTTTCTTATTACTGGAAGTTGTTTGGGATGGGAAAAGAAAGAAGGAAAAAGGTTATACATGAACATGACGACCATGGAGTGAAAGAGCTATCGCTGCCATATTTAATAATACTCCACTAGCCTAAGTAGTAGTGCCAAAACTAGGTTCTGAATAGAATTATCATCTTTCAGTATGGAGAGACATGCAGGTTTGCATCCCATTGAAAATTGTCTGTAAATGCGGTTGGTTAGTTTTACCTCCTTAATTGAAAGATGTTTTGCCATATTTTATGTTCAAGAGCCAAGAGCAGACACTGGAATGCCATTTAAAGAGCTGCTCTTTCCAGACTGGGTTTTAGTGCTCATTTGGCAGTTCTGAAGTATTCAAAGCCACTCATCAAAAAATTCTGAAAGATTAAGAGCAAGACAGTATATGACTTTGCCCTTTCATCATCGTAAGTTGTTAAACATCAGTAAATTAGGAAATTAACTAGGTATCATTTAGTGACGATCACTTCTATTTTTCATTTTGCAAATAAGTGATATATTCAAGTTTAGACATACAGTGGACAGGCAAGGACTGATAGAGAAAGACACACCTGAAAATACATCTGCCATGCATATGGATCCAGGAGCAACTGTACTTGGCCAGACACCATGTGCTAGCTGTACTTCCAACATTAGGGAAGTACACCAGCTGAGAAATTTAGCTGCAAATAGAATCGTAGAACAGTTTGGGCTGGGAGGGACCTTTAAAGGTCATCTGGTTCAAGCCCCCTTCAATGAGCAGGGACATTTTCAACTAGATCAGGTTGCCCAGAACCACATCCAGCCTGGCCTTGAGTGTCTCCAGGGATGGGACATCCACCACCTCTCTGGGAAACCTGTGACAGTATTTTACCACCCTCGTTGTAAAAAAGATTCTTCCTCCCAACCAGCCTGAATCTCCCCTCTTTTAGTTTAAAACCATTAATCCTCTACTGCTATGCAGCAATTCCGTGAGCAGTGAGTTGCCTCTCAGAAACCTGTCCACTTGCATGAAAGCTAAATAAGCTACTAGTATTTTTTTTCCTGAGACTGTTTACTAGTTGCCCCTTTGCATGCTTGTCAACACAGATCTCACCAAATGGAAACAAGTTTTGAGAACTGTAAGTTGGAAATAGTTAAGCACCTGATAGCAGTACCACACTGTGTATTAATGCTGAATTTCAAGTGCAGTTGCGGCATGTGAGTGGTGACTGTGAGCAGCCTGAGAGCTTGCAAGATGTACGAAGAAGACTAAGTAGAGCACTGTTGAATTTGGTTCGTGTTATGTTGGCATAATGGAGGGCAATCACTCCAACTCCTTATTGTGATATTCCACAACAGTAAATAAGATGGGCCCTGTGCTATAGCTGGATTCTCAGAATTTGGACGACTATTTCTGAGTACAGCTAAAAGGCAAGAGAATATAAGGAGCATAAACAGTAAAATAAACATGTGAAAATGGAGGAGTGACAACAGCGGGACTGTGAAATAAAACCAGTAAGTTAGATATATACCATGGAGACTTATTAATGAAGATGCAGTATTAGGCTGAGTGCTTGAGTTAGAATGCTGGATACATACAGAGAACAGTTTTGCAGCTGTTTGG
Source organism: Agapornis roseicollis (assembly GCA_002631895.1). Taxonomy (NCBI): domain Eukaryota; kingdom Metazoa; phylum Chordata; class Aves; order Psittaciformes; family Psittacidae; genus Agapornis; species Agapornis roseicollis. Next base: position 119,853 of record NDXB01007453.1, on the reverse strand, counting down.
AAAGAAAAGTTCACTGACAGCTTTCCCAGGCAGTGCCAAAGGGAGTTACATGCTTGAAGTAAGCTAGTTTTAACACTTGATCATAATTTCTCTTCCTTATGCATCTGAAAAGTCACCTTTTAAAATTTGTTACTGATTTAGTCTTCCTATCCCCTCTTGCCAAAACTTCTGCTTATATATGATATCATTTGGAGTTCCATCATCAATGACAGCATAAAAACACAATGACATTTTTCTTGTAGCCATGTGTTAAACAGGAGGAAATCACTTCCATATATCAAACTCGGTCAGAAATGAAGGTGTCCTCTCTCAGCCCAGCTCATACATGGTGAGTGAGCCTACCTTTCAGTCACTGACTGAGCCTTTAAATTTGTAGTGATGAATCAGTCAAAAGCATTTTCTGCTACTGGATTCACCTTATCATTATTTGATTACTTCCCTTCCTGGATTAATGTTGACACAACAGGTCTCAACAAGGGATCACAACAAGATCTCACAACAGTCTAAATTATCCATATCTAGATGATCTGATCAGGTATATTCACATGTCTGGAGAGGCTAGATACTAAAATGCCTGATGCCTTTTCCTAAATCACTATGCTTTCTTTGCTTGTTTACCCTTTTACATCTGGAATTTGTTTTAAAAGGGGAAAGGGGGGGGGGGAAAGAGACACAACAGTCTTAATATTTTCCTAGCAAGCTAACTCACCTCGTCACAGGAAGCTGTTGATGCTTTGTCTGCCTCTCTCTTTCTTCCCTTCACACACAGCATGCTCATTGCTGAGAATAGGACTGAGACTGCTCACAAAAGCAGGCTGAGTAAGAAATGGAAAATCATAGGCCGTGATTAGCATCAGCTTGAAGGCATTCATTGTTTGCTTGCACTTCTCTGTATGTGAGTTTTAGCCAGATCACAACAAGGATTTTGTGAGTTGCTTTGAAAGGTAAAGGTCAAATGACGCCAGTTTCAAAGAGGAAAGAAGCTAATTAAGATGCCGTATAAATCAAAGTCAATTCTATTTTTATGTATTTAAAAAATCAAAAGATTCAGCTGAATGCACAGTCTCCTGGCTGGCTTGTAGAAGAGGCAGTGATTTCCAATAAATCGCAGATTATATATTTTGTATTTTGAAGCCATTTTTTTCCTAAACCACAAAGATTCATACCCATCCTTCCTTTTGCGCATGTATCGTGTGGATGGATTAACTGTGACAAGCTCTGACATCAGCAAGGGCTGGATGCTGCCTGGCTGTATGGTTTTGTAATGCATCCTCCCATTACTGCTGGGCAGACTCATTCATGCTATAGGGTGAGTGAATTATGCATCTTACGGGCACAGCATGGACTGAAGTCTTCAGCATTGTGCTTCTGTGCAGAAGCTGTGCCATAATTATAAAGCAAACAGATTTTCAGCTTACACAGATGGTATAGCTGAGAGGCAAATGGAGAGGAGTATTAATGCTAACAAATAAGCCTGAAGTGGTAAAATATGCCAGTTCTTTAGCATGGGTGCAGTAGTTTAGCCTTACAGCTTTGAAAAAGCTTCTGGATGACGTTTTTGGTCTGCAGAGCATGTGGAAAAGCACAGGCTGTGTTTTGCCTAGGGACTGACAGAGAGGAAGAATCAGTGTTCATGGACCTGCAGAAGTTAAAGTGATTGTAGTTGTTTTGGGTTATGGGGATTTCATTTAAGGAAGCTGATTTACCCTATCTAAATGATCATAGAAAGCAGGAGATAATGCAGCAAGAATGTGACGGGAGCAGCTCTCATGTGAATGAGTTCTGTATTGTCAGTTTCTACTAAACTCAAAACGGGGAAGTGTTGTTTATTAATAACCCAGGAGCGTGCTGATTTCATAGTTATTCATTAATGATCTTATGCTTAAACCTGAAGTACCAATGCAGGGGGTTTTTGGTTGAGGTTGAAGAAACCTGGAGCAGTAACGGCTGAGAAAGTAGCCTCTGGAAAGGTGAATGCTAATGAGGGCTATTCTGCCCTCTGAGGCATTCTTTCCATAGTGCTTACAGTCCTTAGGACCTGCTTTTAAGGTCCTGAAATTTTTTAAGTACTCAGCAGAACAAGCAACTTACGCAGATGGTGGCTTTGGGGCCTGAACTTTAAACTGGCGTAATTTCATTCCTGGTAACTGCAAAAGTAAGTAAAAAACAAGGAAGTAGGATCCTTTTGTGTTGTAAGAGGTGCTTGGAGGGCACCAAGTTGCCCTCTTGGAAAAGATAAACTTGCTGACATATCCTATCCAGAGCTTTTGACCTTCATCTTGAAAATGCTGTACTCTCAGCTTGTGTGCTTCGTGTCACTTTAACAGCCTGCTCTTCTGGCTAAAGAAATAAAACAGTTACTTCTGAATACAGTTCCTTCTGAAGGACCTCGTAGTAGCATGAATTTGAACTGGTATAGTTTGTTGGTGTTTGCTCCTACATTTTTCCAGTGAACATCTTGGCCTTGGACACTGAGCTCCTCTACAGGTTACATGGGCATTTGTGTCTGTTCTGGAGTTTTACTATGATCCCTAAAATGGCATTATGGACTCCTGAAAGGCAGTGAGCAGTTCCTTCGGACTCTGTATCTAAGACTGTAGCAGTCACCTACTGCAACAACTGTTCACTGTTGGTTTACTCTTGAGAGGGGGAATTTAATTAACATGCATGTTTATATTCATCAGAATAACAGTGTCAGTGTTACCACTGGTCCATGTTGTGGCACCATGGCCAAGGGAGTGCATGTTTGCAGAGACTGCAGCTGATGGTCTGGCACATAGCTAAGCATCTCTGTCAAATGAATAGTGGTACCTAATACCATTAGCTCAGCAGACACCACAGCAGGGTAGTATCTTAGTCTACACTTTTACTTCTGTCTAAGACTGTACATAGAAAACTTCCCATGGAGCAGGGTCATTTTTAGGTGACTCCCTCATGGAGTCCACCTTTCAAGTCTTAAGTTGGCCAATACCCTGCTGAAAAGTGTTGTTTAAAGTGTCATTTGAACCTCTCCTCTGCCAACACGCTCAGTCATTTTTCTATCCCTATTTTTTGACTGCATTTGCACTAGGGGACCAGTCTTCCCCAGTGGTGAGGATGTAAACAGGCTCTGCTGCCTTGGGAGTGGTGTTAGCCAGCCAGTATGGCCAATCCACCAGAAGAAAGACTGTTCTCAGACACTGGTGACAGCAAGCTTCTGATGTGCATGGTGACTGTGTTTACCAGAAATACAAAGGGAGGCCACACTAGCTGAGTCAAAATATCAGGATGAGAAATTTTGTTCAGTACATTAAAATAAGGTTTGATGAACTGAAATTGAAGTGTAATTGGAGATTCAGTACTTCACTGAAGATTACCCAGAATGGATAATAATGGATAATAATGGATACTCCTGTTTCTCCTTTTTCTTACTCTCTTCTCTGTAAATAAGATACTTGGTTAAATGTGTGTGTGTGCTTTCCAGGATGTGCAACTAACTATATTTCCTGGATAAGATCAACTGAGGGTGGAAGGAAAACAGCAGATTGTGGGCACAGGAAGAAAGCTGTAGCTGTAGGCTAAGGAACAATGTAAGACAGGTGTGCCAGCTGTATCACATGTGGCTGTGATGCAGGGGGATAGCAGCCAAAACTACTTTATCCCTGCCCTCCCAAAGATTTAAGTCTGTGAAAGGGAGTAGGCTGAAAGTGGCATGGATAAGTACAACATGACTGTCTTAGAGCACTTTGGCGAGCTATCCACTAGCTGCCTATGTACCTGAAAGGAATTTCCCTCCATACTGGAAATCTTACTCCAGTAAAGGAAAACAGTGCAAAGCTGTTAACATGAACATGTTAATATTAACATGACTTTGAGTCAGCAAAGGATGCCCACAAAGCAAGCCTGTCCAAGGAAGACAGCAACAAGATTTTGTGATGATCAGTGGATTCCCTTGCATACTCATCACTGCTCTTCATGTTCACAGCACAGTTGTTGATCTCAAGAGGCAGCACGTAAAAATGGGTCTGGAACTGAGACAACCATGACAAAGGCCGGAAAAACACTTCACCAGCAGGCAGCAATCTTTGGAGTATAGCAGCCTCAGGCCTGGGGCATAGAAGAGCATTGATGCCACAATGCCAGTAAACATGCTTTAGTGTAGCTGGTTGTTACAACTGGGAAAGACTTTTTCTGGTAAGTCTTCCAGAAAAAGACCAGGTGAGGAACATTTGAAAGCCAAGCACAGACAGGGCAGCGATTGCTGCTCCACATTAGAAATACCCAACAGCAGTCCCAGTCTGGCAAGTACTCAAATGGATGGCAAGGACATAGCTTTCTGCGTGTTCATAAATTAAGACAGTGGTGTCTAGAAACCAAGACTTAAGGGCAGAGAGATCACAAGAGAAGCAGTCAAAAAAAAAAACCCAAACCAACGTAGAAGGCTATAAATGTCTGCGAGCTTGCTACCAGGAGCCCTATCATAAATACACAGTGCTGCACCGGCAGTCCTAGGTCAGGTGTTCAAAGCTGTTTTGAACAACTTTGACAATGTCAAGTGGATTTATTCTGGGTCACGGTAAATCTGCCTGTAAGAGTTTTGATCTGATCTTCAGTGTCCTAAAATTACATTTATAGCACTCCTTGTAACAGCCTAGCAGTTGAGCCAGTTCTTCCTAATTAAGAACATTTCTAAATACCAGCTTATGAAGGTCCTGCTGTGCCTCACATGCAGCAATCAGCATGGCTTCCAGATACCACATGGCATGCAAGCATGCAACCCAAATACTAGTGATCCTGCATAGGTTATAAAAAACCCTGCATAGGTTATAAAAAATTTCACATCAGGAAGGTAGCATAGGTAAGGATGAGATCAAGATCTGAGCAAGCAGAAATCCTGTTAGTCAAGTAATCATCTCACTGGTAGAAGCAATACCACTTAATCCATTTGCAAGCAAGAAAAAATTCTCTTAAAGTGACAGATCAGTCAAAGAATATAAGAAGTGCCTCTGCACCTACACATGTAAGACAGGATCTCACATACCATCACTTCAGTCATGGCTAGCAATGGCATTCTGGTTTAAACGTTTTGCTTAATTGATACAGGAAGAAAAATGTAGGCGTGTTGTGACCTTAAGTGTACATACATGAGATAGAAGGCCTATTTATCTGTATATTTTCATGCAGTACTGCATAGACCTTAGACTGGACTTGGAAAACACTTGCTGATTTGGTATTACCTAAATGGTTATTAAGTTTTTACATGACAGTAGAGTTAATCATTCTTATGCTCCCTGACTGTAAGTGTGCATGTAAGCAAATATTTTAGTAGAACACAGGGTACAACTGGAAATAGTTAATGGATCTGGGGGAGCAGAGCTACCTTTTGCAACAAAATATTTGTCTTCGAACTTTGGAATAGGACTGTCAGGAGGTGGGTTTTTTTATTTGTTTGTTTTTATAGCCTCTGTCTCAGCCAGAAACCCCCCTTAGTTTCGAATGTCCATTGCTGAGTTCAAGACTAACCTCTAAAACGCTCTTGTGGATACCAAAGTAAATACCTTTCTGCTACTTTCTTCTTTCAGAGTTGCACCATTTCATCTGGCAGGAATTGTAAGCCCATCAGTGGCTGCAGGCATGGCAATTGTGTCATGGTGGTAGGACATAGAGAAAAAGCTAACTTCAGGTCTTTGGCGAAAGAGTATGACCATGCTGGAGCCACAGTTGTGTGCTTGGTTGCATCACAGATGGAGCTGGTACAGTGGGTATAGCTTACACTTACATTTGTTTTGCCTGTATGTTTTCCTCTTCTAGGTCATAGTCAAAGATGCTGATGGCACTTAATCCTCTTCAGGTTGAACAGTTCCCATTTTTATTCATTAGGCAATTCTGCCAGCCTTTCTTAATTCTCTGAGAACTTCAGACTTGCTTTTACTGAAACCTTTTGTTGGTAAGAAAGCACAGAGGAAAAGCCTCAATCTAAGAGGCTCAGAAGTGCATGGAAGAGGACAGAAAGAAAGAAGTTGTGAATCACAGCAGAGCCCAGTATTAATTGAAGAGATCTGCTAACTGCCCCATTCTCACCTGTTATCCCATATGCCCATCATGCCTTGCTAGCACTGATCAGTTACAGGAACTGTAAGTAATTGTCTCCTACCCTTCCATCATATCTAGGACATTGCATCTGCTTTCCACCCAAGCAGAGGCAAGGTGCCTAGGAAGAAGTAGGCAAAACAGCAAAGCAGGTATCAGGCTACACTGTAACAGCGACATTAGGTGTGTACTCTGGCAAGGCTCTCCCATATGACCAGCAGGACTGGCCCCAAGGGTGCTTACAAAGCCTTTTGCTCAAGGCATACTGAGGTCAGAATTTGGGTGTCGGGCCAAAGCTGTGGCTTCGGCCAAAGCGCAGTAAGTCACACTACCAGAACATTGCCAACAGAAGTTCATGTTTAATTCCTGTTAGGCACTCCATACTGGCAAAACTTCTCCTGCTCTGGCAGATTTCTGTTAAACCAGGCCACAAGTTCAGAGGTTATGGGAAATCATAAACCAGCCTACATAGTACATTATGTTTGTTTTCATTGGATAGAAGCAAGAGAACTGTTTCAGGAATCTTCAAGTGTATCAAAGATAGATTGCAAATGACAGTTTTCATCCCCTGTGTAAAAGAACTTCAGTGTTCTCGTATGGGTGCCTGCCCAAATTTTACTACCATTGCTCCTGCAAGATTCGCTGACCCAAAGGGATGCATCATTGGGCTACTCCTAAGTCTTTGAACACATGTATTTAAAGCTAGATAACAGGATGGCAACCTGAGATCCTGGGAGTACAGTGTTAGCAAGTGCTAATAGTGAAGTAAAAGTTACAGACATTGTGTGTGTAAAATCAGCGTTCCTTGAAAGATACAAATCCATACAGCTAGACCTAAATGCATAAGGAGCATTTCTAAAAAAGCTATATCATATATTGCAAATTAAAAAAACATTAAGAAAGACTGCATATGAGACAATGTGGAAACCAGCTGGCCTAACAGTAGGCAATCAAATGGAAATGGAAATGGAAAAACAGCTTAGCCAAAATAAGTCTGGGTAAATTTCACTTCCTCAAAGAGTTAAAAACCTTAATATCATATTAATTTTATGTTAAAACCTCAAAATCCAGCAAGGAAGCTCATTATAGTGCTTCTGTTGCTGCTGCTGGAATAAGTAAAGGGCATGGATTATGCAGGAAACATGACTTGCTTGTGATCGCTTTATAGGAAGAAAGTTTGTATGCAGTTCCAGGAACTTTGGTTACCTGTAAATTTTGAGAGCCAAAAGGCAGCAGCCATCTGACCCCTCAACTGCAACCAAGTACCACCTTTGCTGTAATATTTACGTTTTTACTTTTTGTTACTGGTGTTCTTTAGAGTGATGAATGGAAAACTTCACTACAATTTTACTGCTTTGGATAACCTTATGGATCGCCTGTGGGAATATAAGCTAATTCCAGGTAAAGACAGCTCCATACATACACAGCTTGTCACATCTATTTGCCCATATTGTGCAATCATCAGAAGATTAGTGGAGAGCTTTGCCAAAGCTGATTTTGATAAAAATTCTTTCTTTTCCTATTTGCCTTTACCTCATGGCTGTGTAAATGTAAACACTGTGAGCAAAGTACTATTACAGAAATTAAGACAACACAAACGGTTTTACATTGCTTTCCACAACAGTTTGAGATGTATGAATTAAGAAGTGAGATCTCTTGAAGAGGAGAAAGGTTTGGACACATTAACATGTACCTAAAAGAGCCAGAGAAGCAGATACTCAAATTATAGCTTTCCTTGAATTTCTGCAAACATCCACTATTCAGATTTCTCTCTGAGCCCTGAATTTATGATGGTAAGTGTTAGTATTGCTTATATAGCTATTGACAAGTAACAAGGATGTACAATCTCAAATCTGAAATATTCTTGGTTGGGACATGTAGAAACAGGAAAGAAAGTCCATTTAATGATGTTTCTTTATTAACAAGTTTGTTTCAAATAATGCAATAAGCCTTTGTAAAACGAAAGGAGATGGCGTTCACGAAAAAAAGGAAACCAATCTTCTGTCTTTTTTAGGATTTGAATTGATGGGGAATCCATCAGGATATTTTTTAGATTTTGAAGATAAAGAGCAGGTAATAAGATGGAGAAACTTAATTACACTTCTGGCCAGCAGATACATAGGTAAGTTAAAAAAAAAAAAGAAAGAAGAAGAAGAAAAAAGACCAAAAATAAGTGCTATTTATTCTATTGTAATCCATTCTAACTAGCTCAAAAAGTTCTGTGTATTGTGATTCATTGTAAGATCATGTATTTCAGCAGAGAACAGGAGACAATGGGATAAAAGCCCATTTTTTTGATGACCTACGACCAACTGCCTAAATGAGTAGTATGTTCTGGGTAGCACATTGACCTGCCTCTGGTGACTGACTTTTAACTTCATTATGTTGTTGTGGTTGCAAACCACTAGCTTGCGCTAGAACATGGTAACCTGAATAATTCCCACATGGCAACTTCAACTTTCTGTAATGAGTCAGAAGCCTCAATTTGAATTCAGGCTAGGTGAACAGCCTAACCACAAGGCTGTAGTTCACATTATCTCCCTCTCACCTTTCATCTTTTTCAAATATTGCTGCGTTTCATTGAAAATGAGAGGTCATTTTGAAACTACCAAAATGTCATTCCCCCATTATTGAAAATAGGTAATTTTTATATCCTGTTGTTACTGTGGGTGCTGAACCTGACTTGCAACCCTAATCAATAAGATTGTCTGGATCAGTGACTAATTAACAGGATTGTCTGAATATGCAGTTCACTGAAAAATGAGGTCTCTCCTACAGATAGGTATGGATTGGAGCATGTTGCTAAATGGAATTTTGAAACATGGAATGAACCAGACCATCATGACTTTGACAATGTGTCTATGACAGTGAAAGGTAAGCATGTTTTGGAGCACTCAACTGGTGTAGTGAAGTGAGATGGGTTTGTGAGTTGGGTGGAAGGGTGACAATGAGAAAGGGGAGATACTGTCAAAGAAATAAGGTAGACGGGAGAGAGAAGGAATCTGAAAGTTAGTCTGTTTTGCTGACTGTACTTCGTTCCCTGCTTGGACATCAGTATAAATACAGGGATACCAGAACAGGGAAAGCAAAACAAGAATTACACGAAGACACAGTTTGTTATTTGTATGAAAGTTAAGGTTATTGGGATTAAGGAGGTAGAGTGTGCATCTGTTCATGAATGCAGCTGAGGTTTCAATATCTTTTCATGTTGTCAGTTCCCAGGAAAGAGTAGCCCTCGTTTATGAAGTCCTGCCAATAAATGCAATAATCATTTTATCATTTGTTATTTTAGATCAAGAATTTAATTTGAGCTACCATCTCTGATAATATGCATTTGCTTGGACTTTAGGGTTCCTCAACTATTATGATGCTTGCTCAGAAGGATTAAGAGCAGCCAGTCCTCTACTAAAATTTGGAGGGCCTGGGGATTCTTTCCACCCCTTACCGAAGTCACCCATATGCTGGAGTCTTCTGTGTCATTGCTACAACGGAACTAACTTCTTCACAGGGGAGACTGGCGTAAGGCTGGACTACATCTCTCTCCATAAGAAGGTCAGTCCAAGATTTCGGTTTAAGGCTATTTTTTTTCATCAGTTCAATCCAAGTTACATTTTATCCTTATTTATGAAGTGGATTTCTAGATGAGCGTGCAGCATAAAGCAGGAAGCATGGCTACCTTTTCTAATGAATCTGAAGATACTCAGCTGCGAATTTGCCATTGCTTAGTTCCCAGAGGGAAATAATTTCCTCAACTTCTTTTCCATTCTATATGGAAACAGCACATGCTGTAGTGGATTAGGTAAAAATGCTAACAGCTTCTCAGGGACTCCAGGAACATGTTTTCAGAATATGTTGATGTCTGTGTGTTCAGTCACTTTCACTAAGCAAGTATGAAATATTGTTGCAGGGAGGTGGGAGTTCTCTCTACATCTTGCAACAAGAAGTGGAAGCAGTTGAACAAATTCAGAAGTTGTTTCCAAAGTTTGCTTCTGTTGCCATATACAATAATGAAGCAGATCCAATGGTTGGATGGTCCATCCCTCAGCTGTGGCGGGCTGATGTGACCTATGCAGCTATGGTTGTAAAGGTAACTCACTTCGCTGACAGTCTTGTATGGTCTGGTGCATTAATGTAGTTGCAAAAACAAACTTATAGTCAATTTTTAAGCAGCTCCTCAGAATAACTGATTCAGTAAAAAGAATGCTCCATGTTTTTACAGCTGCTATTTCCCTGAATAGTCTGGTTTCAGTAGCTTTATTTAGCTTGTGTTAGTTCTTTCATCTTCCCTTTAAAAAACAACCAAGCAACTGCCCTGACAACTAAGAACTAGCCTTCTGTGTGCTGGAGAATGTCTCAGATACTTTATGCTGTCTCACAGTCAGATGCACCTGATAAGACTATACCCACGTATCCTTTCTCCATGTAATACTGTTGATATCATCTCTCTACCACTAGCTATCACTTATGTGAGACAATATTTCCCAGCTCCTTCGTAAGTTTATCTCATCAGGAGAGTTATAATTAAGAAGTCCCTTTAACCCTCAGTTTAAGCCCATTCTCTGTTTTTTATAATATCTATACACATGGATAATTATTAATTACTGTTAATAATGACTGCTATTGATCAGAAAAGTGAAAGGAGAAAAGAAGGCTCAGTACTCCTGCCCCTGCAGACATTGCAGCCTGGCCCCAGGGGAAGCACAGATTTTGGTCCTCCGTAGCAGTAGCTACCACTGAAGGCCTGTTGCTCTGTGAGCCACTACCTTATACTGCATCTGGAGTCTAAGTGCTCCTGTGCAAAGTAGTAATTCCAAAACCTGGGAGCATGTATATCACCCAGAAACAAGATAAATCGTATTAGCTGCTCTGGGAGACAAAGGCTCCTAACTCCTTTAGGCTTCAGTCTTCTCCAAAGCAACAATTCAATGACTGTATTGCAGAGAGTTTGAGAGCACAAATATCAGTGTTTATAATGACATGGTGATATGAAGAGAGAAAAAAAAAAGACATATTCAACAGTAAATTAATACTTGGGTGGATGAGAGCTGGAGCCCTCTGTTCCTTCAGGAACACTATTATGAGACTTTTTCAGCCTTCAGTTGTCAGCATTCTGAAGTTCTGTTTGGTTCCAGTAGGCACAATCTGGTAAACAAAGAGCTTGGCAGGTCTGACATTTGCAGGAAGGCAGCACAACAACCAGTGAAATACTGGAAGAACTAATTCCATGTTAGCACCAAGTGAGTAAAATGAGTCATTGAGAAACAGAATACAGAGCAGCTCCCAGACACTTGTGTAATGGGTACAAAATAATTCCAGAATTGGAAGACCATTTAGATTTAAGTCAGATGGTAAATCCTGATTACTGATTTAATATTCAAGACAGAGAAGCATCATTCATAGTGTAGTAGCCAAGAAAATATAATTTATGCAGAGTATTAGTAATAGTTACTTCACAGACTCCTTACCTGCAAAACTATGTGGATGCTTCAAATTTTCTAGGATTAATCACCTAAAAATTAGTTTCCCCAAGAGTTGTGATGAACATTTCAGTTCTTCAGAATTTTCTATGTGGCAGACTGATAGCTCTTTTCAATATGCTGTAAAGATTTAAAAAAAAAAAAATACAGACATTGTGTGTTTGTTGGATTTTCTTCAGGGTGAAGTTCCATCTTCTCTATGACTTTGCAGGTAATCGTCCAGCATCAAAACCTGCTCTTTTCCAAAGCCAACAACACCATCAACTACACGCTGCTGAGTAATGATAATGCCTTCTTGAGCTACTACCCCCATTACTTCACACAGCGGACTCTGACAGCACGCTTTCAGATGAACAATACTGCACCACCTCATGTCCAGATGGTGAGGAAACCAGTGCTGACTGTCATGGGCTTGCTGGCACTGCTAGGTATAGTAACCACTGATTAAAATGCATCAATAACCTCTTCTGCCTAGAAGCTTCCTACTTTAAGAGAGATTATTCCAGCCACCTCACCATTTGTAAAAGCAGGATTTCTCCTGTTTACCAGTCGTGTTATGAAAATGAAACTTCATTTCCTCTGAGAAATTGATAGCACAGCATATTTGCATGACAGTTTATTATCCATTTTGTTTAATTTACTGCTTTGTTTATACCCTCTGTATGCCAACCACTCCTTTTTTGTTGACTGGTACTTCCCCCTTGTGCCATCACATCAGGCTGTGAATGTCTTTAAGAATTTCTCACAGCTCGAAGACCCAGGTAGCATACTAAACATAGATCCTAATTCACTTTTATATGCTTAGATACTGCTAGCTGACCTGCTAAGTGTAAGAAATTCTGTAGCATGCACATGATCTGCCGTTATAAATAAGCCTGACTGAATACTATACCTGGTGAAATACGCTAGAATGTAGCTCAGCCTATAGATCCCCATGTTTTGACCCTTCCTATACCAGAAGTTGATACAGGACTGACTATCAATGATGCTTAAGAGTTGTCACATTTTTTAAAGGAGAAAAACAGATTCATGCAGAATTGAAGAGCAGTGAAGGGGAAAGCACTGAAAACAGCACAATTGGTGTCCTGGCATCTGTGCACACCCCAAATGAAATGCAGCCCTTGGACAGCTGGCAAGCTACTGTACTGATGTATTCAAGTGAGGATAACAGGACTTCATCCAACATCAGCACTGTGACAGTGAATGCCACCCACTTTCCCAAACTTAGAGGTAAACAAACATCATGTAGGCAACTCACATAATTGGTCTTTAGGACAGAACATGAGCTGAAACACTTCTGTTGAGTGAAAGTCTCTTCGCAAGAGTGAGTTTCATTTGCTAACTTTGTTTTTCACATTTTGGGCACTCCCAGATTTTCTGAGATATGATGGTGTTCTCCTAGGAAAGGTTCTTTCCTAATGCCTGCGCTTTGACCCTATCTTTAATGGCAGCTACAAATGCTACCTTTTTGGAAAGCTATTAATTTCAGTGTCCTTGGCTGGATATTGCTGGGCAGTAATTCCCTTACTGAAGATGACTCCAAGACAGCCAACATGACCACATGATTACACAGTTGATGCAGTTGTCCAGCAAATATGTGCAGTGGATGTGTGAAAAATAAAAGGGTTTCAATTCTGGTTATGGAAGTAATAGCTTGAAATCTAAACTTGGCAAATTAAACATAGAATTTTGCAGGACTGTAAGCCTGGTGACTTTCGAGTGGAAGCCAGGCTCTGAAGTTCTGAAACCACTTTTGAGAAGGTAGTCTTAAGCAACTTCTGCTAAATTTATTCTTGTTAATCCTTAAATACAAGACTTTGTTCTTTTTATGTTCCTAAAGAGCTGGTGTATGTGACGTATTACCTGGATAACAAGCAAACCAATCCCTACCTGAAGTGGAAAAATCTAGGAAGCCCTGACTTTCCTTTCCCAGAACAGTTCCAGGAAATAAGAGATGCTGAGGTACGACCATGTGTTTGCTTGAAGTGTTGTATGGGTCAAATACTTGTGAATTGGCTAACTGCAGCTAAAGAGAACATGAAATCAGTTCAGGTAGTCATAATTTTGTTAGCCCACAGTTATGTGTGTCTTATATACAAATGAAAATACACTTGCAATCACACGGAGAAATGTAGCTAGTACACATTTATTTTATACAAAAGACTAAACATAGATGACCAGATTCTTCTTTGCTATTGCCCCCTGTTAACTGAGGGGGCAGAATTGCTCCAGGTCAAGTTCTACTATCTCTCTGGAATGTCAGCGAGCTTTGAGACTTTTTCTGTTCAACATCCCCAAACAAGTCATGTGACCCTGTGTATATTACAGAATGGCCAAATTGCTGCATTAGAGAGTTGAAATGAACCCCCCTCAATAACACAAAACAAACAGCTCCTGGTGGAAATTACCCAGTGCAAGTTCGGAAGATGCTTGGCATCTCTTGGGGTCTGAAAGTGGGGCCTGCATTTTCCCCTCATCCTCTGGTTCTGAATGCACCCCAGAGAGTACTGAGGAGTAAGTCCTCTCTGAGGACTCCTCTGTATAAGTAGAGAGAAAAACCATGCCCAGATTACTTACCATATGTGAGAGTATGTGAGCAGCCTGTCACTTTAGCTCCTTCTTCCCAAGATTTCCCTATGCATTCAAACCCATGGGTAAAAATAAGGAAAGCTAACTTTATCTCCTGAAGGGCCCACAGCCAGTAAATGTCTCCTGGGTTTGATGTCCAGTTCTATGTCTTCTGTTCCCAGTCACCATAACCTACTATTGCTAGGTCCTGTGGGATACTATAGGAGCCATCAGCTCTTCCCTCTATAAGGCAGCATCAGGGTTTTAGGTACTCTTGCCATCTGGAGAAACCTCATTCTCAGAGACCAGCTCACTGGCTGTTGTAGCTATCAATAACTTTCACTGCACACTGGGAATCCTTAGCTGAGAGACAGGGGTGTGGTTTGTAAAGACCACTAGCCTGCAATGTGTCCATGGGAGGTTACTAAAGGTGACAGATCCTGCCTTAAGGGCATTTGTGATCAACCCAGTTTGTGAGGTGGTCATAGCCTCCGTTTCCTGAAGAGCTGGAAAACAGGCAAGATAGAAGAGTCTCCCAGCTGGAGGAACTTTGATGCTCATAGGAGCAGGTTATCAACAGCAACTGTGTTGAAAATTTAGTCCCAAAGTAAACACACAGTCATTTCACATTGATTTAACAGTTTGCCTTTAGGTGTTGTAATGAATGATTACTCACAAGATTACTCTGGCTTCACAGGATCCAGTGATAACAGGCCCATTCCCATTTCCTGAAGGTGGCATCCTGACACTGAAGCAAGACTTTCCCATTCCGTCAGTCTTTGTTATCCATATCTGTGCAAGACCCAGATCTGTTCCTGATCAAGTATGTGTTGTATTCTTCTGTTAGACTCGCCAAATTAGAAAGTGCTTCCTGCTTTAACTCACTAAGTAGAGCTGGACTAGCACCTAAGCCTAGTATTTCTTAGAAGTAGTAAACAATTCTTCTCTCCAAGGCATGATTCAGGATAAAGCACTACACAGCAAGTGATAGGAGCCGTCAGCAAGATAAACGCAGATTTATCCAGTTTGAAAATCATAATGCAGTACTGGGAAGTGCAGTATCTTTTTTAAAATCAGATCCTATGTTACCAAGCTTGAGAGCAGCTCTCCAGTTAGTAATCATAGAATAGTTAGGGTTGGAAAGGACCTTAAGATCATCTAGTTTCAACCCCCCTGCCATGGGTAGGGACACCGCACACTTAACCATGTCACCCAAGGCTCTGTCCAGTTGATAACTAAACTTAAAATGGAATCATGGCTTATTTAGATTAGATATCTGTATCTCCTTACTCAGTCCCACCCACATTCATAGTTGTGCCCAGAGCCTCTGAAGGTCTTCTGCAAGGTTGGCAGGATGGAGACATAGGCTGCAAAGGCATAAAGCCAGAAACTTTGGATTTGTCTCCTTGTCTCAGTTGGAAGAATCAAAGCAAATGTTAGTAATGAAGGACAAACACAGAAGTATGTCTTGGCTGACTGGTTTGCAAGTTTTCTTACATGGGCATGTGTCTTTGGACAGGTGACTGGTGTCCGTTTGATCCCTCTCACAAAGGACCAGGTCATTGTGTTTTGGGACGATGGCTGTGTAAATTCAAAGTAAGTAGCTTTTAAAATACAATGGATATAACCAAGTTTCCAGCACATTACTCCCTAATTTGCCACCAGTCCTGTCATCAAATTTGCAAATTGATTGTTACTTGCTGCACAGGATGCTGCAGTGTATTTGCCTGACAAAGGGAATGGTAGGACCTACATGCAGTAACTGTGGAGAGCAACCCTGACTGATCTGTGGTCTGGCCATGGGAATCTGCTTGCTGCTTACCAGCATCCAATGGCAGTTTTAGGGACTTGCCTTCAGCATAGCAGGCAGGAAAATCCACAATAAAAGTTATATTAGCAGCAGGTGCCTACGTGGGATTTTGAATGTTCCTGTAAGAAATTTTATCTGGAAGAGAAAACCTCCACTTCCTTACTCCAGCAAGCTGTACAAGACTGGAAACCTGCAAAAGATGAACTGTCAGAGGCAATCCCATGTACATCTAGACTCCCTCAAGAAGCACTGACTTAGCTCCCCTTCAAGCCAGTCTCCCTAGACTCTCCTACCTTGACAACCCTGGTTTGGTAGTAAAAGATGCTTAACAGTTTGGGATGCTTCACGTACCCAGTATAGCAAGTCAGTCTGGGTGTTATTCTGTGGTGTGGTGGAGCACTGGTTCTTCCTAATACTATAAATTCATGCCACCCCGTATTTGGTAGGAATGAGTTAGCTGAATATTTCCTATTTTTAGCCTTCTTGTTGAAATAGGACTGAGATTAGGATTTGATTGCTCACTGCATTAGCAGTTGTATTTACTGAGCTGCCTGGTTTTCTTTTCCAGATGTATAAAGACATTTGAAGTGGAGTTCTCACCAGATGGGAAAGCATACAAGCGGATTAATCCCAAAGACACAATATTCACTCTCTGGGTCTACAGTCCAGGTAAGGCAAGAATACTGATGGTATCTAACCTGTCATGTTAACAATGCCACTTACAAGTGCGTGAAACATCATCTAGTAACTACTAAAGGTATGCAGTTTGCTGGTTACATACACTCCTGTAACAAATAAGAGCACAACCCTTCCTTTAGGGCCACATGCTCAGTGAAAGCCTTATTCTCAAGGACAAGCAATGATTGACAAGTAGTCATAAGGACATTATTAGTTTGCCATGAGTACTCATTGCCATGAGTAAATTCCTTGCCACAGAAATCAGTTGCCAAGGTGCAGGCCTAACAAGCTATCTGAGAGGCAAAGCAGCACTTTCGTCTCTATTTGTAGCTGGTCATTGCTCCACATGACCAGAGCTGCTTGTTGTGCTCTTACTAGTAGACTTACCGCAATGCATGTGTGCAGTCTGGGCTCAGTCCTACAGATATGGGCCTGAATTTGTACAGTGCTTTTGCAGTAGGGCAGCAGGAGCAAATTGCCTTGCTAACATTTGGTTTGTACTACTGCGTCTTGAAGTGTTACACTGCCTAAGGATGCGGCATCAACACACAGGTAAGTGGGAGTTAACATCCAACTTTCATAAAGGGGTTGGTTGTCTTGCATTTATAGTGTTCTGAGCTGCTCTAGGAGAAGGTCAATTCTGCTGCTGTTGTGAGCGTCTTGTCCCTGTAACCTACCATGTTATAGCTTGGCAATCTTAAGCTGTTGAGTTCTCCCTTGTCAGAAAAGAAGAGTCCTCCTGTAGAATGGTTCCTCCTGACTATCTGAACACTTAACAAAGGAGAGGCTCTTACCTCCTCTCATTTCTTAGAGCTTTCTTTTTAGCCCTAACTGCCTGCCTGTGTTTTAGAAGTTTCACTTTACAGGCCATTGAGTTTCATCTTTGTCAACAGGCAAAGCTTCTTTCAGAGCCTATGGTAATTTCTCCTCAAGTACAGCCTAGATACAATAGAAACATACCCAGGTGAAAAATGCTGAAAAAAAAGTAGCAATGTTTTCTTCGGGTATTTTTTTGTTGTTCTTTGGGTTTTTTTGCCAAATGTGGTCTAATTTGCGGTGTGACTCTTCCAACAAGTATTACTAATAAGCACTCATCAGAGCTGTATAAAACACAGGCAGACCTTGCCTCAGAGTCATACTAATGAAGAACAGTTCAGAGAGGTTTTTGCCAGACGCATAAGTTCATCTTAGCTTGGAAAAGCTTAGCATCGGCAGTGGATGCATAGTAAGGTTCAGAGCTATTGCAATGTAAAGGCTCTGCAGTTAAGCAAAGACCATAGATCATGGCTAAGACAAATCTCTGAAATTAGGATTTGTTACCATCTAGTGCTGCACATGTGGGAAACCTGCCAGATTTAACTGTTTGTTTCAACAAACAACAACAAAAAGAAGACTGCTTGAAAAAGTCTCAGAAATCTTGTCTCAGCAGCATTTATTGCCGCATACTTCATTCTCACTTATTATTTCTGGCATTTGTTTAAAAAAAAAAAAAAAAACAACAAACAAAAAACCAACCAACCAACCAAAACCACACATAAAATTCAAGTGAATAAATGAGAAAAAACATTTATATTACTTGTGAGGGTAAAGACTCTGCTAGTGAAGGCTGCGTTCTTCAAACTATCTCAAGGATGAAAACCAGGAGAGACACAGAACATCAACTAATGCACCTTTGGAGCAAGTGGTACCTCGTTCTGAGTTGAGCAGAGAGGTTTCAGTCAGCCTGCATGCTTCTTGTGCTGCTGTTTGTTGATCCTGTCCCCACATAACCTGTTCCAAAGACACAAGTCAGGCAGAAAAGTCAGTCAGAAAAAAGGAAGTTAGTGGTTGTGGATTAGAAGATGTCATAGCCTTCTTCCAAAACAACTGTTAGGACAGAAGTCCTGTAGCTGTACTTGCAAATACTAACGAGGGAAGACGAGGTCCTTGGTGCAACAGAGAAAAAGAGCCAGTACTTGGCTGTAAAGAATTTGTAATAATTTTTAGTTAGACAGGAACAGACGCATTCACATAGGATGCAAAACTTACTTCATCACTTCCCCAACCCATTCCACAAACCTACATGCTCCACATGCTACAAGCACCACAGGTGTTAGCCTTTCACAGTGAACATTTCTAACCTTTTTCCATTTGCAGGAAGCTCAGTCTCCGGCTTTTACAGAGTACGTGCCATTGACTACTGGGGGAAGGCTGGCCTGTCTTCTCTTCCTGTGGAGTACATCGAACCTTTCAAGTGACTCTGAAGAGGAGTAGCTGGGTAGTATATGCTCCCTGCAAACACCAACTCCCCAGAAAGATAAACCCCTCCCAAGCTGAGGAGGGAGTACCAAGAACCAGATGAAGCAAGTTAGGAATGCAAATTAGAAGCAACTGCCACTATTAACTCTTCAGCGCTCAAAAGACAGCGTTATCAAGCAACCACAAGTGACAGTCCAGCTGGTACAATTGTATGAGGCTGCTATATGGCTGGAATTCAGCTTGATAAGTATGAATTATGGGAATAAATATTTATTATTGCCTATTTCACACTAATAGCCACAAACTCCAGCAGGAGCAGGACCATCACTTTGCTGTATGAGTGAGAATGGCAGCAAAAGCATAAGGAAGGTCTCTCTGAGAGTGAAATGCCTGCCTCAGCTGCCAGGCTGTCTTGATGTAGCTGTTTGATGGAAAAGTGCATAGCAACCAGGCATGTCCAGAAAATGGAGTGAAGGATCCCTGCGTCCCTGCCTATTAGTCATACCTGCTCCAGTGGGTTATTTCAGAGTATTTGCCATGTCTTCAGATGTATGAGACTCTTCGTCCTTTCACAGAGGGCTTTCCACTGAGCTTTCTCTGCATTAGCAGCTGTTATTTGGATACCAGGGCTGTTCCCTCACACTGGCAGAGGAAGGGGCAGCAGCTCATCCTCAAAGGGGAAAAAGGCACAGAAAACTCTAGACTCCAGACTTGCCTTTTCTGCTTTCTGCTTTTGCCCAACTTGCCTGTTTGCTCTGTGGCTGCCAGCCGCTACCTCTCTTTGGTGAAGGCTTTAACCCTGAAAGCCTCTCTTTCTCTCCACTGCTGTCACCTAACATGGCCTTCTGCAGTCTTTACAGCTAATGTCTCTCCTGAGCATGCGTCACCTCTCAAACTGTGAGGGACCTGAGACTTAACTTTGGGCAGCCAGGAGAAAGCTGAAATGCTAGTCAGAGCTTTTGTGTTTCCATATTACAGGAGAGCACACTCTTGAATGGAACAGGGCGTGCTACTGACAACCTTTAGGAAATGAGAGAGGAACAGTTGGAGCATATGTGCTTTGCAAAGCATGTGCACAAGCATGTGATAGCCCCAGATCATGGGCTACAGAACACCTCTGGCTGTCCTTGCAGCTGCCGAACACTTTATGTAACAGTAATGTTCCCTGAAATTGCAAGGGTGTTTTTTTACTCTCTCTTTTCCACAACTGGCACAGTTTGAACTGCACCTTTAAAATGCTTGTAGAGGGAAGGATGATGCCAGTGAAAACAGCTAGAGTGTTTTCCCTAATTTCCCTAAGAGGAGCAAATTTGTTGCACAAACAAATCCCCTACTGCTCTCTTTGCTGACATCAGCCACCTCACCAACATAACAAAGACTGCGTATTTGGTGAAACATTCAGGGCTCACACAAAAAAAATAGCTTTGCACAGTAGGAGATAGCAGAACTACCTCAAATGGCCTCACACACAGAGTGCAGAAAAGAAACATATACAAAAAGTCAGTATGTATGAGATAAGGCTTTATATAAGGCTTTATATCCCCTTTTTTCTGGTTACTTGTTTGTGTGCTTATCCTGAAAGTTAGCCTTGAGCAATTAATTTTGTCACAGAATTCAGATGAAATATTTCCTGCCAATATTGTCATCGCCCATGAAGGCTTGTGGACAACAGTAAAGGGCTGTTGGAGCCTACTTAATTGACAACTTTCTCAACTCTTAAAAAGTTAGTGAGAAGTTCTGTTTGGACAGAGATAGTAAAAATTTATCTCAAAGTTGTAATAACTGCGCCGAAGTGAAGAATGAGCATATGCAGTTATATAAAATCCAGCAGTCAACACATGCTTGTTTTGTCAGTGTGAAGTGAAACCACAAAATGAAAAATACTTTTAGAAATATTCAAGTACAGATCCTTGAGAGATTTTAGTGCATCTAAAGGAGGGGAAGATACACCTTGAGAGGACAATTTACCTTGTTAGGGTGTCCTGTTTGAGTAGCCTTCTGCTTTAAAATTTTCCTACACTGTCAATCAGAATACAGCAGTCTTTATCAAATCAATGGCTATGCACCAGTTACAGGTGTTTGAAATGAAAGGAAAAATGCATAACTGTTATGAAGAGTATTGATCCTGCTATGCAGGCATGTAGTGAAAAATGTATAGGCGTGTAAATCACAAAAAACAGATCACTGCCCTGCTTCTTTAGCAGACAAACTTAAATTATACCTGTCAGAGGTGAGGTCTGTAATGACATATGTGACACGAAGGATGCAAAGCTGATGAGTCCTGGTGGGATATTTGGATTTTGCAAAGGTGCAGAACAGACAATGGTGATTGACCTGTCTTTCACGGTATTGAGTTAAGTCTATCCCTGTGGTAAGTAATTTCCTTTGGGGTAAGTTATCATCTCTTAGATGATTTTTACTGCTGGGAGTTCTGTTGACTGATGATTTGTGCTTCTTAGCAGAGATAACCATGAGGCTTGCGGCTGCCTTTTTAGAGTGGTTTGTAGTTTTCTTGTTTTGTAAAAAAGCAGTGTAAGAATTCTGGTTTCCCTGAAGTTTCAAGGTGAAATTTCCCACAATTTTGTATTGGCTGTTGAAGCCACAAAAAAGCAGAATTCGTATTTGCAAGGGCAGAACTTAACATGTTGTAGATGCAATCCAGTTTCCTAAGGTCAACTCCAGCCACTTTGAAAGTCTGTCAGTAGGTCCCTTATTAGGGCTTTTGCGTTAAACATCCCCCGGAGAGTGGAAGGCACACTGTTTCTTTCAGGTATTTTCCTGGCAGTGGTAAATATGCCTGGAAAGCAGAGCTGACCAGAAATGGTGCACTGCCTGTTCAGAAACCAGTTTTGAACATTCAGCAAGAACTTTTTTCTTCTTTGCTGCTTTGATAAAAATTTATTTCATTCAGCAATGAGCAAGTCCGAACAATTGCAGCAGAGAATTTGGTATTTCCAAGCTTGAATTTATTTCCAACAAAGTATAGAAGGTTTGGGCTGCCCTTGTCGGTTTTATAATTTTGTGTCACAGATAACTGGCATTTAATATTTGAAATGTGAGTTTTCTGTAACCATCTGTTGCTGATTCTGTCAGATGGGGCTTCCAGAACTGCATGTTTAACTCTACTGTCTGCATTACCGGGCAGGGATCAGCGCTTCCTCACAGTTGCAGTTTTCAGAAGTACTAGCAGGTACTTAGTAGTTCTGTAGCATCAAAACCCAAGCAAGACTGTAGAATGCTCAGTAATATCTCTTCGTGGCCATAAATCCAAGTAGGAAAGTGTAACTGCAACCCTAGGTGAGATTATTTGCCTGCTCTTCAAGCAAAAACTTCAAAGACTAAGTAACAGTGTCTCAAGCATTTGTTAAAATGAATGCTAGGGAAAAACCTTTCAAAAAGAGTGTTTTATAATGGTGTATATACTGCATTTGTTGCCTCTTCTGTGCTACTCAATAAAACCAGGTTTATATCTTTCACATGGAACCTGCACAAACAGCATCTGATCAGTGTCTTCTGGAAACTGCTCAAAAGTCTAGTGTCAGCAAATTAATCTTGGGAAGTAAACCCTGTTCTAAAGGTATAAAAGCTTGATCGGTGCAAGTTTCAACATTACATAAAAATGAAGCATGAAGGGGAGTATGACTGTAAGAAATTTCAAGGCTGAAGTAGGTATTTAAGTGCATACATAGATTGCCTCAGTTACCACAGCCCAGGGAAAACTGGTCTAACTCAACATGATATCATAGGGTCAGATCTCAGGCCTTGGAGTGTCCTTGCTTGGAGGAGGTTCACTTGTGTGTGAAGGACAATATCCTTGCAGGGTTCCTCCTGCTGTTGCATAGTCTGCCAGCACTAAAGGACCTTCTGAGGACAAAACAACAGTCTTTTTCATTTGTAAAGAGCTTTTTCTTTGCTCTTCTTAGTGGAAAGTTTGTGCTTGACAGAGATAATGACTTGGGACTTACATGCACACATCAAACCAGAAATAATAGACTGGTTCTCATTAGCCAGCTCAAACAGCAGACAGAGATGTGTCTGCTTCTAGACATACCCTAGGTGGTTTATGTTGCACTCAATGGAATAATAAGAGAAATGTAAATAGTATCAGAATACACTTACAGCTGCCCACCCTACTCCGTCTTTCACATTTCATGCAGTCAGTGAAGAGAAATGGATATGAACTAACTCCCATCTGTTTACTAGCTCACCAGATCATATGGTGAGGGACTACATGTGGTCCTGATGGGGTAGTGTTCCTCCAAGAACAAGGCGGATTCCTGGAGCACATACAACTCCATGGTGTATTCTCCCAGAATATCCACTATCCTCCTACAAACCTGGAGGCACAGGCTTGTGTGGCTGAGGGATTTCACTGCCTAACTCATCTAGGCAGACTGTAACAACCACAGTAAGGGTGCACTTGGTCCTGCATATCAAATCTTGCTAGAACTCCCATCTGCTCTGTTCATACAGTTACTATAACCATAGACATTAAAAATTCCACTTCTGTAGGACTGGTAGAATTGGTCTGAATGTCCTGGACAGAGGCCAAGCTCCTCCAGCAAAGGGTTAGTGTTGTCTAATCACTTGTGATACAAGTCCTAAGTTCACAGATCTCCACTCAATACTTCCTCATGGGAGAAGGGGGCAAGTCATGAACTTTCAATCAATGAACTGACCTTGCACTTAGTTCAGCACAAGAGGCTGATATTTTTTCAACACTCTGTGATCTCTGTCTATGTAGTTTTTGCTTACACTGCTTCCTGCTGGTCTTCTGTTTCTGTCCTCAGACCTCTGTCCTGAGGTAGCTCATCATCTTTTTCCCCACCAGGGTAGCTTTCCCTAGACCAGAAGATCAAGGTACAGCTTTATTTGGTGCTGGCTGAGAGACTTCCCTGCATCTCTGGGACAATGTCTCTGGCTTCAGAGCAGAGTCCTTAGTCTTTCAGTGGCTTTTTATGCTCATTCCAACAGATGCAATTAGCAATCATTGCATACTGTAGACAAAATTGTGCAAGCATCTTGCAGAAGCTGTTTTATAGCGTAGTGCTCTGAAGATGTTCGCTCAGTATCAACCTTGTGACACATACCTTTTGAAAGTCTCAGGAGCAGCGGCTGTTTCGCTTGCATGATTAGTTGGTAATCATGGCTTCTAAAAGTTTGTATTGCTGACAAACTTCAGGGTTCAGCAGTTTTATTTATAAGAAACATTCAGAGTGAATGTGATTTTACTAATCGCAGTACAAAACATGCCAAAAATGCTGACTTGGGTTATCTTTTTTTCTACATGGAGTTGTCTAGATACTATTCTTTTGGTTCCTTCCATGAATTTCATGGCCATAAGACCTCTTGGTTCTGTATCTTTCAGTTCTATACCTCTCAGTCAACTGGAGGCTGAATTACGCAGGCAGTGGGGAGTAAATCACTGCTTGAACCAGTAACTGCTCATTTAAAGCAGTATCCCAGTGTCAGTGAAAGGAAAATACACTTTACTGCATTTGTGATTCAGGAGCTGGTTAGAAATTCTCTACACAGGCTTTTGCATATTCAACCAGAAATAACCGTAAGGTACTACCAGGCAGCAAGGGTCACTATCAACCTCAACTGGGTTTTTGTTTGAGAGGATTCCTTAGCTTTGGTATTTAAATGGAATAGGTGTGAGAGGTACCCGTGCCAGGGCACCACAGGCACCTACGAGCCTGCCTTTGTTGCTTTGTGCACCTGCATGTCCACAAACCCTCTTCAGCTCAGCCCATATCCCTGCACGCTTGGGAGCCTTTCACTGCAGGGAGCTTTGCTTCTGAGCCCCTCTGCAGAGCTGTTTCTGCCCAGAGCCACCTTGCAGGCATGGCTGTGCCTTGCTGCACTCACTGCCTGATGGACTCCTGAGGGAACCCCAGATGTGCCCCATCACTGTGCCTTTGACAATCAGCACTGTCAGAAACCTTTCCCTGTGACCTCCCCTGCCCTGCTCCCCCTGCTTGGTGCTGGGGAAGGACACTGCCCCCACTGTGCTGGGGTCACCTTGGCCAGCATCTGACCTCCCGTCCGTGAGTGACCCCACTCCTGCTGCTCCCCAACAGGACAGCAGGTAACAAAGACCAATTCCACAAGTTAGGTTTTTTTAAAAACATTTATTGACAAATGCCACGGTATTCCCTTGAAAATTCAGCTATCAGTGTACTGCATTGCACACGGTTTACAGAATCCCCAAGATTTTCATGTGTTTTTCAGGACAAACACACTACTCAATACTATGATTTTCTTTTCTTATTAGCCAAGTGGCAACTTCAAGACCAAGAGGTCTGGTTCCTGTGCTTGGGGGTACTTCTAGCAGGCCCCTGGAAAGAAAGAAAAGTAAACTTTAGTCCTTGCAAGTAAATTTGCAAAGTACCTTAACAGCTTTTGAGTCTTCAGTGGAGCTGCAGCCACATCCTCCCTGGGGTACTTCTGAATCAAGATTAGGATGGAGGGTGCAAAAGATGCTATCTGCGTTGCTGTGTGTGTATTAGCGAAGCACTTCAGCAACCTTTGCTAGTCCTAGCCAGCCATTAGTTTTCAGGCACTTCAGCTTGAGCCCACAAGCCAGCTACCCTTCCTCTGCTACAGTGAGCAATACAGGGGGCATGGGGCACGGATGCCCATGCCAGTCTCATAACCTAAGGTGATGAGAGGACATGCTCTGAGGTGGAGGGCTGGCTCACACAATGCTGTGAAGTTCAGAAGGTTTTAGCTGGTATTTCTTGTCCATCAGTACAGGACGTGTTACTGCAGCAACCCTCCAGACCAACCCCCAGGTCCTGAGGCCTGTCTTAGTAGAGGGCCAATCTTCAGGCAAAGCTGTGGGCGTGTGCAGAGTATGAGCAATTAGCTATCAACGGAAAGGAATTTATACTTCCAGCATAGTCTTAAAGCATTATCTGCCTGTCTAATGGGCAGCATATGAGCTAGAAGATCAGCTCCCATGCCTCTAGGAAAAAGTTCTTTCAAAATGGGCTTTAGACATGCTCTGTTTGCATGTATGTGGCACAACTGCTGACTGCCACTGCCATCAGGCACAGAACGGCTGCTCAGAGCCTCCTCATCTCTGCTGCTCAGACTGGCCAGGACACAAATCACGCTGGAGCTAAGCAGAGGGAGGGTGCTCATTCCTGAAGACAACTTCTTGTCCTTTCCTAGAGGACAGTGCACAGACCTAAGGTAAGATGCTGTTAACCAGGTGGCAAAGATAAACATCTCCAAGTGCAGAAACACCAGGTTGTTCCACCCATCCCTATCCTATCAGAGTAACAAAGCTGGTCTTCCTCTGGTAGCGTGTGTTTCAGCACACAGGATTCCTATGAGGGTAAACCCAAGGCTGCAGAACTGCCCTGTAACACACTTTCTCCCTTTGCTTCCATTTCCTTATTGGATATAACATGATAAAAGCTTGCTGAAAGACAATAATGTAGTTTGCTACAGTAGTGATGTGTTTGCTCGTGAGCCCAAGTACCTGACTGAAGCACTGGCTGGAACTGGCCAGACATGCAGATTTCTTCCTGCTTCTGGCGCACGATGCGCTGGATGGCTGGGGGCAGGCCACGGGGGTTGCGTGAGAAGATCAGGGAGTAGCCATCATCACAGGAGCCATCCTCCTTCAGGCTGCGGCAGGCATAGGTAATGGCATAGTTGTCATAGTCGGTGTCAATCACCCAGTAGTTGTCCCCTGAAACATCAGAACACGCGTGTTGGTCACAGTGGCTAAAACAGAGCAGAGGTGGATGTAGTCATCCTGCAGAGACTCCTCACCTCAGTATGTGGCAGGGACAGCTTCTGAAAGTATCTAAAGTCACTTCCCACATCCAGTTTATCTCCACACCATGAAGTGAAGAGCTAGGCAAACACAGGGCATCTTTGTTCCCCATGAAATTCAGTGCATTTTTGCTATTGGTTTCTTAGGCTGAAAGTATTAGAAGGACTAGACCTTTCCAGAATTTCAGTAGCAAGAAATTGCTTTATGTTGCTTGCTCAAGTATGGGGAAGCAGGGCATACACATTAAATTTTCACCATACAGATTGCATTTCCTACACAAGCAGCCTCAGCAAAACCTGCCTCCTGTTTTGCAGCCTTGCTCACCTAAGTGCATTTTGATGTAGCTTATCTGGCAATACTAGGTGAATATACTTCTTTCTCATGCACTAACATGCCAAATCCTGCCCAGCCTCCACAGCTGGAGTGCCACAGCTATGGAGGCTCAGGCACAAAGTATGAGGTATGCAGAGCACATAACTGAGGTTCAACAGTTTCTGCAAGGAGGACTTAATTTCACAGCTCCATTTTATTCATTCCAGCTGTGTCTCCCTGAGAACTGAACCTTGCTGCTAGAGTGCAGATGTGGGTCCGCAGTTGCCTCTGTTACCTATGAGGAGTATAAGGACAACTGCCCCACAGCACCTCACCACTGTGGGGCTCAGGAAGTGCCAGGTTCATCACCCCACCCAGCTGCACAAAATCTGTGTGTGTGATGGCTTCCTCTAAGCTGCATCCTTCCTGTTAGTATATATGGTGTATAGGAGAAGCATCTGTGGAGTTTCTGGGTCCTGCCCCTTCTGTGGAGATAAAAAGCACTTCTAGGGTAACACATCTGCCCCAAAAGAATGTTTCTTGTTCACTTGGAGCAGTCTGCTCTTAACTATTTTTCCTGCTTCTGTACTGAGCCACACAAACCCTGGCAGCTCTAAGCCATTGCCCAGCACCTATGGGCTGGAGAAGTTCACTCACCACCACTGGAGAGGTAACTGGCCAGTCCCTGGTAGGTCATGTACATCTTTGCTGGAGTGGCTGGGTCAGGTACAGTATACTGAGCAGCCATGTCAGCACAGATCACCCAGAACCTGCAACGAGAACCATCAGACCGGAAGTAAAATCCTGTGACATGTGAGCCAGTAGTCCCTTACTAAGGACTTAGGCAAGACCCAGGCTCATCACAACTGCCTCAGGCATGGGCATGGCCTCTCTTACTGCAGTCACTGTCCCTAAGTAATGACAAAGCCCCATCACTGACAGTGCATTGCTGCCTATGGTCCCCTTCTCTGCTGTGCAAGCATGCTGTGGCTGGGACAGTGCCCTGACCCCACTTCAGCTCAGCAGGCATTTTACCACCCGTTTCTGTACAAGCAAGCAGCCACCAAGCAATATGATGGAGATTATTTCTTGGCTCCCTGCTAGCAGTTTGCAGCATGAGCTGACCTGCATTTGGGCTCATTTGGGCTCATTTGCTGTGTCCCCAGGTGGAGATGGCAAGTTTTCTATCTGCTCTCTAATCCTTCTTAGCTCTATTGGCACAGGGATGTCTGTTACAAGCATAGAAATAATTGCAGCCACTCTACTGCCCAAGCTAGGGAAAAGCCTTCACACAGGCTATGGGAATCTGTCCATTTCTTCTAATGCCCTTCTCTGTTTGCTTTGAATACCACCTGCACCTTAGCACGCTTTGTCAAGTGTTACCTGGATTTGCGGAACAGTGGAAGGATCTGCCTTAACTTCCTTGCACAGGCCACACTTCCCTAACAGCTTTGAGACCCCACTTGGCTTCTGAAGAGTTCTTTTGGGAATCTTCCCACCCAGAATGTATGGCATGCCTGCAGACCTTCATTTGGTCCATTCCAAGACATTCTGAAGTGCTGTGCTTTCGAGACCTTCACAGACACTCTTCTATTCTATTATTCATGCAGTTAGACAGTTTTTGGTAATTAATGCATGACAGCACTAGTGCTAGCACACTGGAAGCCCCAGATTTTCTTTTCCACACCCAGAAAGCTATTTAATCCTTTTACGTGCTGTAATTCCTTACAGTAACCATGACCAACAGGCAAAACTCTTAAGCTTCCTTACATCTGTCTAGTCAGGCATCACAGTGGCACCCAAGGGTTAACCCCATGTTTTCCTCAGCAATCCATCCAACACTGTGTTGAAAGGTCTGTGAAAGTACTGCCTGCTTACACTCCTGTCTTTCCACTGAACCTCTCAATGGAGTGAGAGCTGTCCTGCTCTTGCAGCTCCACAGGCTTTGCTGGCTCCTCTCATTTGGTTGCAATTCATTTAGCTAACCACTCCATTGTTCAAGTTTAGACTTTATAATGGACTTTATGCAATAGGTTTGTGATGGACCCAGACCACAGCCAGGCTGAGAAGTAACCAGGACACAAAAGTGTCTAACCTCTGGCCCCTAATACATTACCCTGTCTGAGTTTCCTTTTTTGATGAATAAAGCCCAGAACTTGATGATCTTAAGGTCCTTTCCAACCCTAACTATTCTACGATTCTATGATTCTATATTGTGTACTCAGGTTAGATCACCATCCATGTCCCCCTCCTCTAGTACCTCCTGGCAGCAACCAGAGCTAAAAGTCAAGAGATCTCACCCAAAAAGCTTGACTCGGCCTTTGGATGATGCTGTCATTGTGCCATCTTCCTCCACTGTGTATTCAGCAGAGATGTTGTCCTGAAGGAAAAGGCCTTCTGGATCCTTCTTGGCCAGAGCATACCATTTCCCTGCATACTAAAATGAAAGACTGTTAATATCTGGATTAATCACCATTCTTGTAACTATCCATTGCCTAGCCTATGAAGAAAGTCTGAGTTTGGGTGTGTATGTAACACACAGGTCCTACTATGCTGTCTAATGAACCCTTGCCTCTGTGCCAGGAGTGGGTCTAGCAGCTCTGCACTACTGTGTGCATGCACTCATTGTTGTGTGAGATGTTCCCCATCAACAGCGACCCAACACCGAGAGCTTCTTCCATCCTGAGGTGCCTGCTTAGGAGCCAGGCTGGTTTTTCCCTCTTCCCATTCAGGCCCCTGTTTTTCCATGGAAGATGCAATCAGTGGTGACAAACTGCAGCCACAAAGACCTCAGCAAGCCGGCTGAAGACATTCCTGTGGCTGCTGGGGGACACAGCTGATCTTCTCACCAGCTGATGGTGAAAAACCAGCAAAGCAGAAAACAACAATTCTGCGTTATGAAGAGGAAAGGATATGCTGGGGAGGTTAGCAGCAGGGGAAATGAAACGAAATGAAGGGGAAGAAAACCCCTAGGGAAAACATGGGTCCCTGAAAATGCACAAGCAGCATCTAGTAAAATGAAAATAAGATTTAAACAGGTGATAGACAGGAAGGCTCTCAAAAGTTAACATCATTAGTAGAAATACTGAGGAAAGCAGAATTTAGCTGTGTTAAATTTGATTCTCCAGAGAAGCTAATGAAATATGATCCGCAAGTTACATGCTTAAGCTTGAAACAGAGTCCAAAATTCCCAAATACTGGAGCCTGAGAAACACTCTGACCTTTTAAAACCAGGCTGTTCCCAAAGCTCTCCTCAGAGATGGGCTTGTTTCCAGCAAAAGCCAGTCTTGGGTAGAGGAAGTGCTGACCCCTTCCCAGCTGCAGCTGCAAGTGGTGTTTCCTGAGGGACTGTTAAATAGTTCTGGACCTTTCCAGCACTAAGCTATCCCTGGTTTCCTCCTCAGAGGCAGGCAGATTAAGTGCTGTGTTTAAACAAGTGTCTGTCTGTATTCAGGATACCCAGCTAGGTAAATCAGCAGTTAAGCTGTGACTCCCAGGAATGGCTGGTGGTGTCCAGGCTGGCCCCTGGGCATGTGCTGGGGCTTTCTCTCTGATCTAAATTGTTTCATTCATGGGACTGCTCAAAGAAGAGATCTGCACCAAGCTTTGAGCTAACAGAAGATGACATCTAACAGAATAGTGTCCCTGACTTTCAAGGCTGATTTTACCATTATGCTCAGAAATTTAAACAGCAGTAAGAGAAACAAAGTACAGGAACTTTGAGAGACACCTTGCAAAAGAAGTTAACTTCTTGGTGAGGAACCCCTTTAGATTAGCACCACCAACAACCTAATATATGAAACTTCTTTATAGGTATGGTTGAAGTAACCATACTTACCCTTTTCGGATCAAAATTGTCTTTCACAGCAAAAGACTCCACTGCACAGGTCTGAGCCAGACTGTATTCAACAGTGGAAAAGATTGAGGCCAGGAATACATATTGTGTGTATTTCATTCTGCAAGACAAAAGCAAACATGGGGGTTTATTTAATGCAATAGATGTAGCTAGCAGGTGTAGAGTAGCTAGTGCTGTGCCTACAGATACAGATTCCCCTCATTTTAAAACTAGGTTTTTTCCATGCTGAGTAGACTACTAACTCATTCCCTCAAGAAAATACTAGGGCATTGCAGTACCTGGATCCAGCCAAAATTGGACATCGGTGGCAATTACTTCATAAGAGTGTTTTGCTTGCCGGTAATAGCACTGTGGCTCGTTACACTTTTATGTTGCAGATCAAGCCGGACTCTGGATGAAGTTGGTAAGAATTGATAAAAATTTGATTTTTTTTAGGTTTTTGTTTTCACAAGGACAGTGATGTTGCAATGAGCTCTGGTAAAGCACTGCAGGTTGAAAGGATGGTGAGCATACTCTTTGCTTTTAAGTTAGCAAAGCTGTGTGCTTTCTGACCAGTTCTCATCACCGAAACAGGCTCTTCCTAGCTGCCTACCCTAATGGCAAAACACGTCTTAGTATTGTTAGCCCTCAGACCATTTTCTCTACATGATACTCACTTTTAGAGGCTTGATCTGCCATTGCAGCACAGCCACAAGGTGGCCATGGCTTTTCTCAGGTATTCCAGCTCATCTGTATCCCAGCATATTTGTGTTTCTCACATTTTGCTGAGAGAGCATTTGTATTATAGATTCTCGGAGAGTATTTGACCCTGAATATCTGTTCTGATGCCAAGATAAAACACAGTTACCTGAAACCTGCCTGCAGCATCCAAGGTGAGCTATCAACCCAGGACTTCCAAATACCCAAGCAGCTACTCTGTTATAGCTGCTGTCTTGCAGCCTGCACTTCCCTGGGGCAAGAGATGCTAATCTGGCCCACCTCTGCTGAAGAGAGACCTACCTGTTGGAGTAGAGGTGCTCAAGATCCCTGAGACCACTCTGCTTTGTTCTTTGGGTTGCAGTCAGCAGGAGAGTTTTGTGTTAAATGCCCTCCAGCTGCCTTTAAATAATGAATCTGTAAAGTCACTAATTGGTTATTTTTGCTCGTGTGCCTGAATAAAACGCTTAATCTTGGATAATCCATTATGTAAAAACCAACTGTAATCCTCACACTGGTGGGTCTGGCTGCCACCCTAATACAAACACAGCTTTTACATAATGGAAAAAGCTGTCCAGAAAGCTAATAAATCTGCTGATGTGATTGAAACACACCTTTGTCTCATCGAAGTCTTTCCACACTAACACGTGTTAGGAGAATAAGCACAGAGCATTACCCAGAGAAACTCATGGACTATACATACTCATCTGCATAGGCACATGTTCATATTTGACAATTCACATGGGGTAGATATGTAATTAGCTCCTCCAATATCTGCATTGTCAAATTAAGATGATCCTTGAAAGAGTGGAAAGACGTTATGCATTATCTACAGGGAGAGGTGGGGGGGTGTGTGTGAAGATGAGAGAATAAAGATTTTGTCTTCATGTTCACATCGAAGTCTTGGAATCCCCAGTTCTCCTGTGCACTGAAATACACATTCTTCCCAGTTCATCCTGTCAACATTTCCAGTTGCATAAATACTGTAGCTTTCTTATTCCCAATATGTTCTTCCTAGAAGCCTTCCATGGGGATGCAATAAAGCACAAAAAGATGAGAGGGCAGAAATGGCTGGAAAAACATTTTTGCTAGCAACCCATGCCTGCCATTCTTAGCATTTCCCCAGGTGCCCAAGGAATTTCCCCAACTGCAAAGGCTGCTCATGTAGTCCTTCTACCCAGGCTCACCTGAGAGATTTGAGACTTCAGACACTCATCTAGTAGTTGCCAGCACTAGCAGTTACTTCTCCCATGAGGCTCCTGGGTGTTGGGGAGCCTGGGGCATACCCACTAGGCATGATCCTGTAGTTCTTACGGAGTAAGCCCAGGGAGTCCTGAACCTCCTGATACTGATCCAACAGTCTGGGCATTCAGAGTAAGGCTAAAGCCTTCTGGATGTGTTGGACTTGCTGCAGAAATCACTTACAACCACTTGCTCAGGAATTCCTGATCAGAAGCATACAACCTTGCCCCATAACTAGTGTGAGCTGTGTTGCTTTCCAGGCAAATTGTTTATGGTTGCCCATTACTATGGAAAGACAGTCCTTGCTTGCTGGCAGAGGAAACTTTGATCTGGCCTGTGTTGCAGCTTCAACTTACACTTCAGATGAAGCAATGACACTTTGCAGGCACAAGTCTAGCAGAGAGACTGAGTGCACCACGTTCAAGCCATCTGCATGGCTTCAAAAGTAACTTCATAGGGGAGTGACCTGCTGGTAACTGGAATGGGAAGGTGACAGCACCCATTCCAGGCTGGGGGAAACCAGGAGCAAGTGCTACAGCATACCCCACTCTGCCTGATGGAGTGACTGTGTGGTCTCCATCACCTCCCCAGCCATGGTGGGGCCACACCACCACACCCTGTGCTCTTGGCTTGCTTTGGTGCAGGTGGAGCACTTCTGGGCTGGCCAGTGTCATTCACAAAGATCCTTCTTCCCCTGGGCATTTTGGCTGGGTTTATCCAGCAACACCAAGACCTGGAAGTTTGGGGAGCGGTACCAGCTGCTTTGTGTCCTGGGCAATGTGGATCTACATTGTCCTGCCTGAACCCCTTGCCCTGATTTTCTGGAAGGATGCCAAACAGCCTTTTTCCAGACTAATCCTTGAGCTACAGCTGTCTGCTCACCATATGTAGCATGCTCCACTGGGGAGCAGGGTCCCTGAAAGGACTGAGCAGGGCTCATGGCCTCCTGTACTGAGTGTGAAGATAACCAGCTCTGTTAACTCAAGCACTGCTCATACCCTATGGCCTTAAGCACACACTGTGCAGCCTGCTTTCAGCTCCTCTGGCACTCACTCCTTGCAATTGTGTCCTCATCACCAGCAGTATTCACTTCATCTAGAAGTGAAAGGAAAATAACAGGAAGCCTATTTAATTTCTTTACGGTACTTAGCCACTCAAACAGTGACATAAAATGTGAATTCTTAAACTGACTTTTGCATGCTAGATGCCCTCTCTGTTTTCAAAGAACTTCCTGCTGACGCTGAGTCTGAGGGCAGAAGTGTGCTTTTCCAGAATGGCACAGGGATTTGAGAGAGAAACAAGTGCAGTCTTTTCCGTGAATTTGAAGGGCTTCAAAACACTCATAGCTTTGTGTGTTTCCAACAAAACAGATTAGTGTATGTCCGTGTGAGACATAGGTGACACTTGAAGCCATGCTTAGGTGACTACTTAATCCCCTGGAGATTAGAGGCATGCTAATAATAGCTAATCACAACACAAGATTTTGGTTGGTGACCATAACATCTGTCACTGCACTGTATGCTGTTCGGGATAACAAAAAAGCAATAAAACTAATCCTCATTTTCACAGTATTATGGTAGTTTGTACTGCACATATTAAAAGAAAGGGAGGTATAAAAGCACTGAAGTTTATTCCTGGGCCTGTTAAGCTTGGTGTAACATGAAACAAGTCGTATAAAAACAAAGGTACACTGCAGGATCCAGTTGTAGAAGAAGGTATCCAAGGGCCTGTTCCAGACCTGCTTATCAAAACTGAATGTTTTTTAATAGAAGATTTGTCCTGACCAAATAAAGCATGTATTCAGTGTACTGGACTCAGCACCAAAGTAACTGGTAGTTTCATTGGCCTGCAATAAAACAGGTATGCAGATGAGACAATCTTATCACCTGCCCTAACATATGACATTCAGCAGCAGCAGTTTTGGTTTCTTACCGTTAGCAGCCCTCCTTCTTCTGCCTTATTGGAATAAGCATAGGTAAACTGCTCTGGGAATTACTGCAATTGCACTGCTGGCAGCTCAGCTGTGCTAGCTCAGCAGCCGACGGCACAGTCTCAGGACTCTAAATAGCCTCCTGCACTAGGCATTAAGTTCCCTGCTGTCCAGTAGGCACTCAAGTTGTGGGCTTGTTTACCAGGGTGCTGGAGAACAGCTACATGTAGATGCATTTTGAGTCAGCTTTGGCATCTCTTGTGGAGGTTATTGCACTGTAAATTGGGAGGATTTCCTGCTCCAGCTTTAGACCGAACTTGTGAGGCTGAGGATGCAGGGCTTCCTTCTGGGGTGTCACACACAGGTGCCTGTGTTGCTGGAGGACCCACGTCGAGTCCCATGTCCCAAGGACTGAGAGGACAGCGATAATCTGTTCTACTTCCTTACCAGGGTGGGAGGCAGGAGAAATAAGGCTTTCCCAATAAGGCTTGCACAGCACTTGAAGGTCATTGACTAAGAGGTTCTGGGTTTCTGTGACTTCTGCTCAGAAATGCTGATCTTTCCAGCGAAGGGAGTGACTCAATACAGATGAAGAAGAAATCATTTGAAGTTTGTTCCTCTGTGATTCAAGGGTAAGGTTCTTGGGTGTGCTATGTTATTAGATAAAAAAGTATCATAAATCACTGCCTTATTACTTTCAAGGTCCCATTCAAATACCTCACAGCTTTAAATAACAAAAACTGAAAGGCACCTTTCCCATCTGAAGTGTGACAGTGTCTTTCTTGCTCAATGTTTTGACTGACAACTGGTAGAGCAAGGGCTCAATGTGTGCACACAACACACCTCAGACAGACACACATGTGCCCCCCCCCCTCAGTTCACAAGTGAAAATGTGAGGCTGCTCAAAGCATGGAAGAGTGAAGGAGCCTCAGGGCCTCTGCTGCTATGGATACCCAGCACAGGAAGGAATTATTTTCTCAGGGCCATTGACAAGAGCCTGGCAGCAAATAAAAGTTCTCTTCTCTCTCCCATTCGGCACAGGGTGAATGCACAGGTGACTAAACTCTCTTCTGAAGTGGGATTTTAGCATACTGGGATCCACCAGACAAAAGAAAGACGGTCTTTTGTGCCATCTCCTGTTTTCTGCACAGCTGTATGGACAATGGCTGCAGAATGATCAGTGAGGTGCTGGATATCCCTTTCCAAGCCATGACAGTTTCCCTAATGACCTGTTGCTACTCTGTACCAAGACCACTCAGGCCTGAGGCAACCTGATTTTAAAAAGGCCTTTTTTGACTATCAAATAAAGAGAAGGATATTTTGGTGGTTGTTTTTTAGCATTTACTACTAGGTGTACTGTTGCCATATCTATATACATGTCTAGTATTTACTGCTACTGACCTGGTCCATTTGCAGACGTTGGCAGGTTTATTAATTTTAGTTGCAGCATATGGTTAAAGACCAGTATTTGTGTTTTCAGGCCTACCCACCAGCTCCTGGAGGGCAGAGATCAGGCTGGAGAGCCTGCCTTTTTCAAGTGGGAAAGGAGGGTGGCATCTGCAAACATGAGAGGGGTTCAGCTCTCTAAAGCTAAGGTCTTTGCGCTTGAAGACAGCTGTGGAGTATTTCCATGGACTGATCCTACTCTTCTCCTTGTGCAAGGCAGGAGCAAGGGTGTTGTTCCCTTTAGGCAGACAGTATTCCCTGCTGTGTTTTGCAGTGAGATAGCAGGCTGGAGTTTATTTAATCCCTGGTGTTGTTCCCAGGATGTCTTCGAAAATCAAGAGGCACAGAGGGTAGGTGGATATCCCTGAAGATGTAAATAATGTTTGTATTATTCTAAGTCTGGTTCCTTTTCCATTGTTGCAGCAGAAGCATCTGAACACAAAATACTCAGGAATAAATCTGTAGGCTCTAACTTGTTGCAAAGCATGATGTAACAACAGAATATATGTCCTTACATATTGCAGACGGTAAGTGCTGCCTCCAGATTGTTGCTCCAGATTACTCCAGTGGGGTATTTACAGCCCTCCACATGGCATGCATCTCAAGGTGCTTTACAAAAGTGATACTGCTGGTACAGAGCTTGAGTAGTTCTGGGTAAGCCAGGCTGCCCCTGCCAGTCCTGATGATGGATTTAAAAGCTAAAACCAGAAGCACAAATTAACAAAGCCAGGTGAATCTTACGTGCATACAGCCAAAGGCCATTAGTCAGGCGCCTGGCCTTCCTGAGCATTAGAGGACAGTTTCCATCTGCAACAGAAGGTGGAAACAGACTAAGGAGGAAAGGTTTAGGTCAGTGCTCTCTGAACTTTAAGAAGAGGGCAGTTGAGAGCATGAATCTTATTAGAGAGTCACAGATCTAGGGAATAAGCCAAAGGCTGTCACATACAACTGCATTTCAGCTTTCTGTCTCTGCTTCCTCTGTGGGAGAAAAGAATGGACTTCATTATATTGCTTTGCAAAAGGGAAAAGAACTATGAGGTTTCTAAGCTATCAAAGATGATTAAGTTATTACTACTTATTTCACGAAGGATTTTGTTTGGCTTATGCTTTAAACAGCTGTTTCTCTTTGAAACTGCAAGACCCAAGATAGAACAAGTCTTCCATCGATAGGAAACTTCCTCATTTTTACCACGGCATTTTTCTCATCAGCTAAGGGCACTTACCTAGCAAAGTGAGGAGCTATAGCTGCTCCTGTTATTACCAGTAAACACCTGTATGACCCAACTTTCTGCTGGTTTCTGAAATATGAGTACTTGCTTCCTCTAAGCTGCAGCCTTGTACCTGTTGATGTTTCACCCTTCTTTACACTGTTCTGCTGTGTACACTGAGACTACCCAGTTTCTCCCAGCTTTTTCTCATGATTTCTTGGTCTGACCTCTTCTTACCCATGGTAGCTATGCTCGGTCTCACACTTCTTGGTCCCCAGTTTTCCACAGTAGCCTGTTCTTTGATTTAAAGCCACTTTCTGTGCTTGCATCCCTGTGCTCAGCACTGTCACCTCATCCTGTCGAGGCCTATCCCTGAGCCACCTCTATCTTTCCAGCAAGCCATCAGCCTCTTTCTAAACTCACCTGAACACATATTCTTCCCATCCTGGTTTAGTTGTTGTGGAGCAGTTGTGCTGAGCATCACTTGTCACCACCTGTTCATATGTCAATAACCAAAAGCAAACACTGAAATCCTTCCCAGGGGACCCTTTCAGCCTTGATTTCCCCCTACCCAAGAGCTCCTGTGGCTTTCAGAAATGCATATATCCCCTGGATCCTCCCTAGTGAGAGGCTCAAAGGTTTTCCTCAATACTCAGTTTCAAAAGTATGGGAGGGCATTTTCTGTTGACATTTGCCTCCTGGCCTTCATGGCTAATCACCATTCTTTTTAATCACTGTACTATGCATACTGTCCATATTCCTTCCCGTGTTTCAATGCTTGGCTTTTTCCGCTGCTTCATATGGACTCAATATTCCTTTTCTTCTTCCTTATTACTTTAGAATTTCTTCTGCTCTTTCTTTACTCTTGAAGTTAGAGTGAGTTTCTCTGTTCCACTTCTTTTCTGTTCAACAATCCTATTCTCTGCCTTCTTTTTTCCATTGTGGCCATGTTTCCTGTAAATCACCGGTTTTGGATGCTGCCCTTTTGTTCTTCAGACATCTGCAAACTTTTTCTTAGAGCCTCTTCTCTTTATCATTTCTCACTGACACGGCATGAGCAAACCTACTTCTGGGAAGAGATGAGCACCTGTAATTTTGTTATCAGTGCTCCTTATTAAAATTTCATGTGTCCTACAATCATGTTTTCCTTAATTCTGTGCCCACAGTATGTGGGAAGGTGGCTTCATAAGGACTGCACATGGTAGAGTTTGGGAAGAGTTTAATGA
Source organism: Agapornis roseicollis (assembly GCA_002631895.1). Classification (NCBI taxonomy): domain Eukaryota; kingdom Metazoa; phylum Chordata; class Aves; order Psittaciformes; family Psittacidae; genus Agapornis; species Agapornis roseicollis. The sequence continues at coordinate 81,305 of NDXB01007453.1, read as the reverse complement.
TCTTTTTTGTTCTTCAGCTTCACAGGACATTTGACCAGATAAGTAATCTTCTTATTCAAGGTTCAGTGATTTGTGCTAAGAGCTTTAGATACAATCTGTCAGTTGCAAGATAATAAACTTCTGTGGTCTTACTGCAGAAATTGCCATCATTGCTGTACTGTAATAACTTTTTTAACTGAGGCAGGTCTCCATAAAATTAAGAGAAAGAGAGTCTGTCCATGTTTACAACATATACAAGGAGGATAAGACAAGAAGGCATGTCACCATGTCAGGTCTGGTGGACTTCCTCAAGGCTGCTAAAGTACATTCCAGTATTCTGCCATGGCAAAGATAGATGCCTTTTCTTGTACATGTCTCTTAAAAAACAACAGCTAGACTTGCCAAATCCAAAACTGACTCATGCTAGAGTGCGAGGAAAGTGCTGCTGCTTTCAGAAACTCAGGACTCACTCTGGAGCACTGGGCAGTGCAGGGACCGGCTTCTCACACACTCCCATTTCGTTGAGTGAAGTGGCCTCCATTATAGCAGGTGCTGTTTCACCGCTCAGCAATCATTGATAAAAACACACACAAACAAAAAAAAGCATGTATTTTTAAACTTTGCAAGGCTCTGAATTTAGGGAGAGGGCTGGGTTTGGAGTGGTTTGGTTTTGTTTGGGTTCTTCATTATTTCAGAAAGAAAATCAAACAGTTAACCGAGAACTAGCCTAGTGTTAACAGGAAAAGGTATTTTCTGGGTTTTACCAAGTTATGAAGCTTAAAAGCATTTGGCAAGCTAACCTAGTATGCCTATTGATTGTTGCTTACTCTGAACACATTACTATCTAAAGTAAAAATTCATATTTATGCATGTACCTATAGCACTACCTCCTCTCTGTGAGTACCATTTGGGTTCAGACCTTTGACTGTTTACTGCAACTCTCCAGTGCAATACTTAAATTAGTATGCTAATTTAAAAGTAATTCTCCAAAAGGATTATTAAGAGGAGGGCTAATGGTCATGAGAAGGTGGAGACAACATTCTGGCCAAACTGCAAGCAAAACTTGGTGAGGGGTGTCAAGGTACTAATTTTGACTCCAAAACACATTACTCACCCTTTGCAGTCCAACTGCCAGCAGCATGCTTTCCCCTGTTCACAGTAACGCAAGGGATTTATACTTCATTATAAACATTTAATGATCCTGCTACAATTCAGATATCCCCCATCCAACCAGCAAGAAAACAGAGCTCTAGCATAAAAAGCTGCTGCTCAAGCTGTGACTCTTCAAACCTAGGATTGTCACTAAGCTGTGTTCCTATGCTCCACTGCTGTATTCCTGTGTAACAGCCAGTTTACATTAAAACAAGTGTGCATCTCAAGCCGTGCTCATGCATGTCCCCCAGCTGACACACGTCTCCTTGCTGCCACCCTGCACTAGGGGCTGGACTCAGCGCTTCCCAGGGTGAGCTGTAGGATCCATTTCTCCACTCCCTGAGGTCCCTCTGAAAGGTAGCCATGCCCTCTACTCTCCCAGTTTGAACTGTCCCCAGAATTATATATAGATCATGGAATGGTTTGTGTTGGAAAGGACATAAAGTTCATTCAGTTCCAACTCCCTTAGCATGGGCAGGGACATCTCACGCTAGACAGGGTTGCTCAAAGCCCTGGCCAACCTGGCCTTGAACATTGCCAGAGATGGAGCAGCCACAGCTTCCCTAGTGCCCTTCACCCCTCATTCATCTCCAACCTCCTTGCTCACGGGTGACTGCAGGAAACTGCTGCAGCTTCCCACCCACTGATAGCGCTGCTAGCCAGGACCACAGGCTGGAGTGGGTCCCGATTGCCTGGCACAGGGGCAATAGCCCTGGAGGCAGGGTCATCCTGTGGTGCCATCTAAACAGCCATGGAAAGGAAGGAAAAGCCAACGGAGGGTGCTGAGGCAGAGCCATGAGTTTTTGCACACTAGTCCACTGCATGGCAAGAAATGATTGTTGTGAGGCAAAACACCCTGTCCCAGGAGGAGTGAGGGACACAGCTCTGATCCTCGCTGGGCTTCCTTGGCTCCAGGCAGGAAAGCTTATTCGTGATACAAGCAGGTGGCATGACAATATTACTTAGTAAATCAGATAAGCTGCAATCTTGTTATGCCAACGGATGAGTGGGCTAGAAAGGTTTGAGTGTAGCTGTCAATACAGCATCCTGTACGGATAATGTCTAATCAAATTAGTCCCTTGCAGCTGCCCTCCCCACAGCCTCTTGGTGAGGAGGAAAACATTGTTCCCATGAAGGAGGGGCAGAAGCATCTTTGAACCTAACATCCCCAGTGCTTGCCATCACCATTCCTGCTTTGCAGGTAGTATCTGCACCATCTGCTTTGGACATATAAATGACTCTAACAGTACTGCTTCTCTTGGGCAGTATATTTTGTATGACATTAGCTGGATGGTTTTACTTCACAGCTCGAGTTTAGTAGTGTCTGTCATGGGAGTAGGCAGAGGCTGTGACATGAGTTATTGGGAGGGGAGGAATTTTGTCTCAGAGATTCCAGCTCATCTCCCCAGCCACAAGCCAAGCCTTCAATTCAGTTTAAGCATTTGAGGTTTCCATGTCAAACCCAGTTTAAAGGACATCCACCAACACCCACCAAGGCAGAGGTCTTATGCCAACTCTGCAATTTAGTTTTAAAGCTATTAAAACCAAATGTGTGCAACCACATGTGCTCAGATATTATGCTGTGTGACAGCCTAGTGCAAAGTTTCTTAAAATAGCAGCCTCATCCTCCTCCAAAATCCATCATTGTCTGCCTAAGTCCAATCAAAGAACATTATCCTATTGCAAGCTTAGTCTGTACCCACCTCAGTTATCATTGTTATGCCAGCAATGGCTTTCATGGTGCCACCTGTGTTTCCCTGAAGGCCTGGGGAACACCTGTATCCTTTGCACCACACTTGAAACTCTGGATACGTCAGGACATCACCCTTTTCCAAGGGATCTGCTCTGGCACTGCTGGCTCCCTTTGCACAGATGATGTAGATTTCCATTTCCATGCACTATTCCTGTGTGGTTTCAACTGCACTGCAGTTACACAGCCCTGGCTTGGCTTAACCAATATTGCCTCAGTTTCTCCACTTCTGCAGCTATAAACTTCAGTACTTGGGTCCTTTATTCTTTCCCCTTGTTAAGGGGAAACATGCTTGTTAAGGTTCAAACCGTGCAGGCAGAGGAAAGAACAGATCATGGATCTTTCGTATTTTGAGCCTGGAGTGTCACTGTTGGACACTGCTTGTTCTTCATACCAATGTTTCAAACAAAAACATTTATCTTGAACATTTCATGCAAACAAAGTGCGAGTGTCTAGGAGGTCTGGATCCAAAAGAGTGCCAGCTTCCATTCAATATGAATAGTTCACCCATTTGCAATTTTCCTGCTCCCAGATCACAACCCAAAAGCATGTACAACATTTTTCATACCCTTTAATACAGCCACCAAACCTGTTTATGTCAGCTTACACAAAAACAGTGCAGCAATGCAGGTGGGAAAACACCATATGCTACCAAGCCAAAAGGACCTTCTGTTCAGACATAGGGCATCCTGAGTATGTCTTACAACTGTATAGCTCTGTGCTATAACATTCTTTTCTTACACAGCCTGATTCCTGGACATTGAAATAATTCAGGGAAGTGACCATGAGCTCCCAGGAGAACTTCTCTCCTTCCACAAATCCAACCTGGCACAAGGGAGGTCCACTGGATCAGAAAACTACCAGATGACAGTATGCTAGACTGTAAGAGGAGCTACACTTCACATCACACATTCTTCAAACTCCATGTAGAGGAAACTTCATTCTTTTAGGATACCAGCATCCAAAATGTGTTAGTTGACTAGCAAGATTTTTAATGGTTTTACTTTTATCCAGTCCTTTTTCCTCTCCATCACTGAGGGATGAAACAAGACTTGTACTTTACAGCACACTGGAAGAACCCAGGTTGATACTGGGGTGGAGGCCTTGGAAGGCAGTAGGATGCCTCTGACTTCCACTGCATACCAATCATCAATAACATTATTCCCATCTGGCAGGTTTACACTGCCACAAATGAAGCTTTTAATGTGTGTCTAAGCAATGGCTTCCTCACAAGTAACTGGCCAGTGAGGTTGTAGACTGTAGGTGGCTAGACTCACAGGAAAATGAGTTTTCCTCCAGCTATAAGAAGTTGCTTGTCCGTAACAGTTCCAGGAGGCTGGCATCATTACATGTGTATCACTTCTGACAGAAGGTGTTCTCTGGGAAAAAGGATGGTGTCTCTGATTCTAGGGGTATCTAAGATAGGGTGCAAGCCCTTTCTAGCTATTGTGGAAGCCTTTCCAGTGCTTCTTATCCTTCATTACTATGAAGTAATGAAATCTCCTGTCCCACATTACATTACTGTGAAGAACACATAGTTCCCTTATCCTCACAGTTGCCTTTTTTGCAATTGGGGACTGTTTTGTTCAGGAACGAGATGACTTGGAAGAGACGCAACAAACCGACAGAGATCACATTCCTCAGAGATCACATTTTCTCACTACTGTCTTCCAGGTGACACATCTGTTCAGTACAACTTGACATAATCTCTTATATAATAGAATGTTCACCTAATGCGTGTACAGCTCCTTCTGCCTGGCGTTGTTGACGCATGTTCAGCCTGTAACAAGCCCAGAATAGTGACTCATCCCCTTGAATTCACCAGATGACTGTTCTCTACATAAGTAGAGCTTTGGTGAGTTCTAGTCCACCTGCACACACTTGTCTGCAATTTAGTTGTAAGATGGTGCTCAAACACATTTACAGACACCTGGCCACGGCTTATACACATACAATTTTATTCCACCCATCAGTAGAAATACTGAGATGCTTTACATCTAGGACAGCCTCTGTGGAGAATCTTACTCAAGAAGTGAGCTACTAACAACAACTCTCCATCTTCCAGATGGATTTGCCACTACTTTCTAACTATTTCTTCTAACCCGTCACCTTAAAAGACAGACTGTTTTGTGTGTAATTTTCTCTTGAGTCAAGAGCTCTGACAGTTGTTACTTTCCCCCTGTCCACAGACTTCTTATTCTGGCATAGAGGAAATTATGCTGGTATGACAGTTTGCTCTTGACAAAACCACACTAGCTTTACTTATCTCTTTAGTTATTTGTATAACCATGTTTCTCCCTGTATTTCTTACAAGCTAGATTCAAAACTAGATTCTGTTGTGGAATTCTTCAGTTCTTGTTGTGGAATTCTTCAGCTCTCACTTTTTGCTGATTTGCTGAAAGAATCATTACATCTTTTCCCAGCATTTTATAACTTCAGAAGATACTCTGTTAATCATCAGAAAAAGCCTTTGATGGCTTAAAAGTCACTTCACATAACCTTCTAGCCACACCAGTCCTTCAATACTTCCCTTGATATTCCTACTCTAGCCAGGGTAACAGAAAATGTTTATTGCCCTTCATGTTCCTAATTTAATCTCATTTTGGAGCTTGGCCTTTCTGACTTTCCATTTTTAGCCACTCACGGTATTCTTACACTCATCTTCAATAAATTTGCCATGTTTATCCACTTTCTGCCTTGTTTTGATTAACAAGAGCACATAATTTACAAAAAGGCTTCCCACCCCCCCAGTTTCAAACTCTCATTTCATGGTCTGGCCCACCTGAACTTCTCCCACCTTCAAGGTCTCGGCTAGTTCTTTCACTTGCCTCTAGTCAGAACTGAAGAAAATTTCCTCTTGCTCTTTCTGCCACCCTTTGTACCAGAAAACTGCTGCAACATGCAACACATTGCTGAACAGCCGGAGTCCTGAAACACTGTCATACCTACAGGTGCCAGACATTTCCCACTGCCACCAAGTCCTGTGCTCAGGACTGTCCTGCTTGTTGCTCATAGAAAGGCTTCAGCCACTCCTGTCTTGGAGACGTGGAGCAGACCCTCATCGTGCTACTGCTGAGCAACTCTTTGTCCCTTCAGTAGAACGTGGACACTGAAGGCAGTGTATGCACCCCCAGCACACATCACCTTATCCAAGTCTTCTTGAGCAATAACTCTATTTTAATATCCTGACTACAAGAGCTACCAGAGCACGTTCATGCTGTGCTAGCATGAAGGCATCTAAGATATTCAACCAGCAACATTCCTACTGCATTTCTACTCATCCAAGGAACTGAAAGAATGAATAGGAGAAAATGGAATGATAAATAATGAATTTCTACATCTTTTACTCAGTTTCCACTCTTTTACCTGCAATTTTCTGAAAGGATTTCTCTCTCAACTGCTTTCCTCTATGCTTCCATGCCTTTGTGTGAAGAGTGTTCACCTCCTTTTTCTGGGGTGAACATGAATGAATCAGTGGCTATATATCTATTCTGTTCTCCCTGCTGAAGGGACACACCTGAAGAAGCATTTCTAACACTGCCACCACAGCTCTCTTGTCACCCTTCTCTCAGGCACCCATGTTCATATTTGGGCTGATTTGCACCACTCCTGGCAATAGTGCCAACACTCACAGGAATGGGCCTTTTCCTCCCTGAGCAAGTGAGCCATGATTATCTTCCAGCAATGTGGTGGGTGAGATTTATCCCTATTCCTCACTGATGAAAGCCCATGTGCATCATTTAATTCCCCCAAAGAGTAGTGGCCTCTGTGGCATTTTGTCTCCCAGCGTGATACTGGCCCTCACCTGCTGTTTGCACAGCATGGTGGCTTCACTGATGTGAACAACTTTGTCAGTCCCAGATGTAATTCCCACCCTTTCTCCACTCAGAGTGATGAGCAAAATTTTTCTGCCTTCCTGGGTGTTTTGATATTTTTTATCAGTAGGGTCTCCCATGATTCCCTAGGTGCCTTCCTAAAGGGATGCCACTAAGAGGCATGTTTTTCTCTCCTGATTCTTACTAGCAAGAAGAAAAGGCTACAGACCTTTCAAATTCAGTTCAAATCCTGCACTAAAGTGTTCAGGATTGGTGCTTCCATTTGATAATAGCCCTTATAACAGCATATAAAGAACTATGCAATAGTAGAGGTTGCTCTGAAAGGGCAGCATTATCTCACTGGTTTTTGTTCTGGACACAGTGCCTTTTTGTGGAGGATGCACTTCCTACTACTGCAGGGAGCTGGGAGAGTAGAAATAATAAGATGCTCACCTTGTTAGCCAAGGATTAGGCCCAAGCAGTATATATTTAATTAGACTTTAAAGAGCTTATTTCAATGTTAGAAGATGCAGCTCTTCCCTATTGCTGCTGACTCAATATAACTGTTTCAGTAGGTTTTCTGCTTGTCAAGAGAAAGGAGAGTGTTTTCAGATATTGTGAGTACTCAGTTTTTGTTTGCATTTAGACTAAGAAGAAGAAAGTTGACCCAAAGCTGTTGTAGAGGTCATCTAATCTGTTTGGTTGAGAAGATCTGTCCTCCCACTGACTCATCTTCGGCACTATAAAGGAATACCTTTTCCTGATGACAAGCTCTTTTGCAGTGTTGCCTCACCCTTGGTCATTCTAGAAGCAACATCTTTTATCACGAAAATTTAGGAACTACATCAGAAATTACAGTTTTTACATAGCCCACATCTTTGGACTACTACCTACCACAAGACTCAAGGCATTCACAATGAGCATTAGTGAAGACGACGTGGAGAAGTTTCTTGATGGCAACCCTGCTTTTGCAAAGCAGTACTTTGAGAAGAAACAAGGAACAGAGTCCTGGAATAACAATGAGTGTGAAATACTTTTTGAGTTGATCCAAGATATGCAAGAAAGCATCAACATGGAGAAAGTTGTTTTCAAGACCTTGAGAAGAATCAGGTCCCTTATTCACGCTGACCGCTGTAGTCTTTTCATGTACAGGCAGAGAAATGGCACACCTGAACTGGCAACAAGGCTCTTCAACATCCAAGAGGGAAGTACCTTGGAGGATTGCCTGGTTCCCCCAGACTGCGAGATTGTCTATCCACTGGACTTAGGCATTGTGGGCTATGTTGCTCAAACCAAGAAAACCGTGAACATCAAGGATGTCAGTGAGGTAGGTTTGCCATTTATTCTTTCACTTAGAAGAAAGGCTCACACACTTGCAAGCACAAAAGGGTCAAGAGGCAGCAGGGCATCTTAGTGCTTGAGGCTCAAACCTCTTGCAGTGTAATAGCCATGTACTGGAAACCAAAGCACCAGTGGCAAGTCTGTTATTTGCTTCCAATTTCTTTTATGGAGCAAAGTGAATCTAAACATATTAATTACAGTAGGTGTTAACTCCTGCAAACAAGCGCAGTGTCACACCTTGCTGGTCTAAAAAATCACACCTAGTCCAGCAGAATGAGGTACAACCATATCAGCACTGAAAGCACATGGAAATTTCCGCAAACACTTCTATTCCATGAGTAACTGGCAAAGAGAGAGGAATCCTTTATAGTGAGTCCAGAAGGGTTTTCCACCACAAATGCAATTTGAAAATGTTTGCTGTCTGATAAAGGGAATTCAAAGGCATTTTTGTCAGAGAGAGTGGACAAACGTGTGTGTGAGTGAACTTCATCAGAAGCAGCTAGAGGCAAGCTTTGACCAAAACAACTCTTTCAGCAAACCTGCACACTGCGATACCAAGAGGGATCCAAGGAATTTTAATGTTATACCTTTATGCCTTCATGACAATATTTACCCCCTATGCTCCTGGGTTGAATCATTTAAATTTGAAAGGCAGTAATAATAATCCAATTGTTCTAATCATAGATATAAAACTAAAATCCATGTGACCCAAATATGGCATTTGGGATTACTCCATCTTTTGTTTGCTAGCTAAAAAGAGGCCATCTGTTTGTCCATCCATTTGTTGCTCAATATAAGCACAGCCAAATGCTTTAGCAAAAAAATGCCTTGTCCTTCACAGAACATACTGAAACATTGATTTTGGTTTCGCAATCACTTTTTTTTTTTGGGAGGGGGGAAGCATCAGAATGACTTAAACTCTCTTTTAATATGACTTAAACTCTCTTCAAAAACTCTCTTTCTTTCCCTTCGATCTATCATCCCATTCACAAAGGCCCAGCAACATGGAAGGGAATGTGTGGGAGAATATTTTCAAGCAAAACAAGTGGTAGATGGCTTCATGGAGGCTGCAAGCCAACAGCAGCTTCAGGCAAAAGCAGAATTAAAAAGAGGGTGAATGAAGTTCCCAATGACTGCACAGGACAGCACTGATTTATAAAGTGTGGCTACACAATGCAGTGTCGTAACTGGCTGGTAACTGTGGTAACGTGTTAATGGAAAGTTGGAGGAAAGGATGGAGGAGGTACTATGAAGGATGTCAATGATCTCAGAGCCTCTTTCTTCTGACAGAGTTTGCAATGTTAAAGCTCATGATTTGCAAGATCTCTGAGAGAAAGAACTGCATACATTGCAGTAAGAAGCCACAGTCAGTTCTCTTGATACCAGCTTTATCACCTGTACATTGTCCAATTTTCTAATTCATTTATCTTCCTCAAGAATTTTTTAAGCAAAACTTTCTTTAGACAGCTTATTTTGAGAAGTTGTGCCTTAACTTGGTTTTAAGACTACATAGTGTGGGAAATGCTTAATTTGTAAATTCTCTGTTGAACAGTGTGCCCAGTTCAGTTCATTTGTTGACGAGCTCACCGACTACACTACGAAAAGCATCCTTGCAACACCCATCTTGAATGGCAAAGATTTAGTTGCTGTTATTGTGGCTCTTAATAAGCTCAATGGTCCATACTTCACCAGCTCTGATGAAGCAGTAAGTAGCCTGTAGTTTAGTTCCTATCAAGCGGGTGTTACTTTTGGCATGTAACACAGACTCTACTGCAGTAGAGATGTCTGCTTTAGTGAAGCTCCACTGGTGCGAACTTCCCCACAGGGGACTCACCCTCTAATATAAGAGGCTTATTATGAGGATGCTTATCTCAGAATCTTTTAGGGAAGTTACAGTGGGATAAGCCTTATCTCATACCAGTGCAAAGCAAAGCATTTATCCAGGGGAATTACCATGATGTTGCGGAAGGGGTGTTATGAAATCCAGTATACCTGAGGCTTCTACTGCATTTGGCTCAATTTCATTTTTTGCCTTTTCAGCTTTTTCTGAAGTACCTGAATTTTGCTTCTTTGAACTTGAAAATTTATCACTTGAGTTATCTTCACAACTGTGAGACTCGAAGAGGCCAGGTAAGAGTGGGCTGTATCCCAAAATGAAATGAGTTCATTCTTCTGATTTCAAAGCTGTAGCTGATCTGTTCAGAGATTTGTGCCTGAAGAGCAGAAATAAAAGGTGCCCTTGTCTGCTTTAAGGTACTGCTCCTCCCTCACAGTTCTCCATTACTCTCTGTTCCTGCTGCTGCTGGCAGAACTGCAGGAGCTGATCCAGCGGCACCAGCTTCAGCAGAACTGAGTTCCAGATGTTGAACTGAGACTCCTGGGGCATTTAACCACTTCAGCCAGCAGCACTAAGAGATTTCCTACAATTAAGAATGTGGTATTTTTCCTTACCTGCTTATTGAAAAGGGCTATAGAATTTTTCTTAGTGCCAGTAAAATGACTCACATGCCTTTTGAATTGGCCTCCCTCATTAGAAATTAACATAGCTGAGGGGCTTAGGGTATTCTGAATTGAAGCAATTCAGCCACCGTTATTTTCCATGACTTGGATTATGAAAGGACTCTTGAATTTATTGGGATTGGATGTGAATCCATGCAATCCCTTTCTGCAACAGACACCTGGCTGTTATTGGAGAGGACATGCAATTTTTTCAGTGATCATAAGCATGAATGATAGTCAGGTGATATACCCATCTAGCAATTCTCAGTAACTCAACTAAAATAGAACTAACAAAGGTTTATTCCTGGTGAGGTTTAGCAGTAGGATGGGGGGAGGTAATGAAAGGGCTAGAAAATAAACAAGGGGACCCAAGAGGTAGAAGGCCTAATGCATCCCACAGCGTGATGCGCTCTGCATGAGTCCTGTGTTCATGTATGACTGCTGCATCAGCAGGTCCCACAGAAAGAGAGGAAAGTGAGAAGGAGATGCAAGACACACAGCCAGCTCTACCAGCAGTTCAACTGGCAAACTGCTGAACATCTAGATCTAAAAGTCAGTGCGAGAGTTAATATGGTTGATTCTGTGAGACTTTAAAGTACCGAAGTACAAAGTAAGCAAATGACATTCTTTAAGGTAGTCTAAGATTTTAGAATTGCAAATCCCAGCTGCAAATGCTGGGGAATACTGTAAGTATAACAGCTTGTGCAAAGACAGTCTGGTATGTTTGTGCTCAGATACTGTGAAAAAGTCTTATTAGAAGATCACATAACACATTTTTTCCGACTTATTTACATCATTTCATGAATTGGCCATTCTTTAGGTGTTTCTTTCAGTTCCCACTGGACTTTGTGGCTTTCAGCATTACTCATTCCATGCTGTAAAATGCAAAAAAATAAATTATTGATAGTTTCATCTAATAGTTTATATGACGCCACTATCCTATCTGAGGGTTGCTCAGAGGCCAGTGATATTGAACACCTCAGACTTTGTAGGGAGTGGCCAAGCTGTTGCAGTTTATGGATTAGAAACAGACACCAATGCAGCTCAGAACTACCAAAAACATCTACTAGTGCCCAGTGAAGAGGTGAGACACTTTCCCTGATTGTGGCCATGTAGCAGTACTTCTTGCTCAGAGCATAGGTCCACTCACCTTCATCAGCACCTCTCAGTGCTGCTGACACACTACTTCTCGTGTTCTATAGGCTTGGAAACCAAAGCAAGACACATTTAGATACAGGCACACATGCATTAGCTAAGCCTGATTTGCCACATAACCTCAATTGTTAAAAGTGAAAGAGCCTAATAACAGCTTTCTTAAGAGTGCATTTGTAGGACACAGGATAGGGAAAGGGATCATAGGCTGATGTGCACACAAAGTAGCAGTGGAAGGGCATTGAGTAAAATGTCAACTTGGATATTCCAACTCCAGCCTCCAGAATTTGCAACACTTTTGTTGAAACTGTTTTCGGATGCAAGATTTTACTTATGGATATGAAATTTAAGTGGGGGCATCTTTTTATCTGGCACTACTACTTTTTTGTGCTTTATTTGTAAGACTGAACTTTTACATAGCATTCCATGGTGGCCTGACTTGTTCTGACAACACATCTTTCACTAGTAATTCCCAGTGTGAATAAGCAAAGCTTTTACACTATGCAGTATAAGTTGCTATTGCAGTTTTCAGAAACTGTAGTATAAAGCCCCGACTGTGTCCTTGTTATTCCAAACTCATTTGGGAAGCCCAGCTCTCAAGGAAGATATGTTTACATTTGGATTTTATCCTGCAGGTGCTGTTGTGGTCAGCTAACAAGGTTTTTGAGGAGCTTACAGACATTGAGAGGCAGTTCCACAAGGCTTTTTACACGGTGAGAGCGTATCTTAACTGTGACCGGTACTCAGTAGGTCTCCTGGACATGACAAAGCAGAAGGTGAGTGTTCACATGTGTCTTATATATCTTTTGGCCAATGAGGAGCCTGGGATAAAAGAAAAAGAGAGAATGGGAATAGCTTATCTCTGGAATGGGACTGTCAGAAGAGCCAGAGGCTTGGAAGACAGAGGTTCTGACTACAGCAATCCTAGTCAAAGCTTGAAACATAAGCACAGCCTCACAAAGCCTGTGGATATCAGAACTATAGTGAGATACCTTTATAGACCCCCAGCAACAAAGCAGCCATACTCTTCAAGGACTCATCCATGTGCATGTTATCCAGGCTTTTAGGCAAAATTCAGCTTCATGAAAGCAAGCTGACAGAAGCTAAGTTACTTTTGCAGCTCTGATTTGGTCTGACTTCACCTTTACAAGCCACATGTGGGGGCTACACAGTTTCTTTGCCATGGAGGCCTTGCTTTATTCCACAGTCAAGCTGAGCGAGGCTACCATGAACTGTGATGTCTACCATGTTGCCAGAGGCTTTATAGCATGCTCTTTTGTGAAGATGTGTATTAAAAGATCGTGAGTGTGCTAACGGCACTTTGATCAGCATCATGACCTAGCCTAAGGGAAGAAAATATAATCTGGCACTTTAGCAAGATAGCAAGTAGCAAATCAGCCCTATGGTCACGCTCTGGAAAATGAAGAACGTGGTGTATTGATGTACCCATTTGCTCTGTGGGTACAGCCTGTGCTGGTCACTGAATGGAGCAGCATCCTGTGCATAGGATGACTATATATGGCCACATAATGCACCTTACACTTCATGATTTGGACATACCATCATGCTGCATGGTATCAAATCAGTCTTATTATTTCATGCCTTCACTACACAATACCAAAACCAGCATGATAGAGCAGTGGTTACTTCAAGGCTCATGGCACATTTTTTACTCTAAATATATTTGTTTTACATTTTGAAACCAGGAATTTTTTGACCTGTGGCCAGTCTTGCTGGGAGAAGTTCCCCCCTACTCAGGGCCTCGCACCCCAGACGGCAGGGTATGTGAGAACCAGATTCCCTAAACTCTGTCCTGTCTGGCTGGATTGCCTCGCCTCTAATTTTGACGTCACATTCATTTTTATTTGCAGGAAATAGTCTTTTACAAGGTCATTGATTATATATTACATGGAAAAGAAGACATCAAAGTCATTCCGTAAGTGCCCAGGTTTTTTCTGCTAGGTACTGACACAGAGAGTAGCTAAAACCAAGGTTTTCCATGACATAAAGACTCCTGAGGAAATGCTCAAAGGACAGATAGAATACAGACTAAGAGAGCCAGAATGCAAGTTGATGCTTTGACTCACATTTCTACAGGACAAAGATTTCCTCCAGGGCACTGGGACCATGGCTAGCAAGTCAAGCTCCAAAGTTACTGCAATCAGTGATTCTTTTTAGATGCAGAAGTGAAGTTCCTGGAATGCCTGCACTTTTGCCACTTTCCTTGGCAGGCTGAGGCATCACTTCTCCTTGGTAACTTCCCTGTGTCAGCGGGTGAACCCACCAAGGTTGTCCTTGTGTTTAGGCACCCGCTGTCCCAGCCCTGCCATCCACCCCTCTACCCAAACTCTCATGGTGAGTCCTGCTTCCCCAACTGTCATCCAGCTTCCTTGCTTGTCTCTCATCCTCCAGTCACTGTCCCCATCTCAAGGCTACCCTCTGGCCTTTCTTTCTCTCTTGATACACTGAGACTTATCTTTCTGAAAACCTCCCTCTTTTCTTGCCACTGAAGTTTTCAAAGGAGCCTTGGGCACCTTGGACAAATCTGACGTAACAGGCATTTCACCCAGTTCTAGTCACAGCACTTCTCACTGCTGTTCCTGCTGCAAGAAAAGGCCCCTTCACTTAGATACATCACTGCTCAGGAGTTCAGGCTTGCAGATACTCTGAGCCAGGAGCTTTCTTAAAAAAAGCACTTTTCTCTGTGCTGAAAGGTCTGAAACTTACCCCCACTCCCAGAAGAAACTTCTTCGTAAGTGTCCACAGACTATGTTATTTTATGGGTTATTCTGCATTGGATCCTTGAAGGAAAAGTGTTTACCTTATGTGGGAATTTTTGCTTGTGCACATGAGTCCTTTCAAAGTAACAGGACTGTTTAGTATCTGACGGTGAAACACATAAAAGTGGACTGTGCAATCTGCTGAATACATGTCATCTCCATAATCATTCTTCGGTAAACATATATCCCTAATTTCCCTTACATGTTTTTCTTCCATTCAGAAATCCTACCCCAGATCACTGGGCACTGGTTACTGGACTGCCAACCTACGTGGCTGAAAGTGGATTTGTAAGTACTTAACTAAGGCCTCATCAAGGCCTTCTGAGATGAAGTCAGACTAATGCTGCTTTGTCATCAATTCAGTTTTTTGTTTTGGTATTTAAACTTCTCATTGCCCACATCATAAAACATTTTCTTTTGTGTGATCCCCTAGATTTGCAACATTATGAATGCTGCTGCAGATGAGATGTTTAATTTTCAGGTACAGTGAAAATGTTCAGTCCCATCAAGGGTTTTACTTTGCATGCAAAGTAAATATTAGAGTAAATATTATGCATATTAGTATTTCTTTAGCCCGCAGCCTTTATGTAAAATGGGAATGCTGATGTATTTAGAAAACACATTAAGTACATGGTATCTTTCTGCTTGCTATTGCTTCAAGGAAGGTCCTCTAGATGAATCAGGATGGACTATCAAAAATGTTCTCTCCATGCCAATAGTGAACAAAAAGGAAGAAATTGTTGGCGTTGTCACATTTTATAACAGAAAAGATGGGAAACCATTTGATGAACAAGATGAGACCCTCATGGAGGTATAGTTCCTTGCTGCAGCTGGAAGTAATTAATATGCTTGAGAAAGGTCACTGCTGCTCATTGTATGCCTACAAAGCATCCCCCAGTGTTTTGCAGCTAAGTTAAGTTTCTTTATTGCTTATAGAGGTGTTATGCATCAGCTTGAAAGCTTTCAAAGCAACTGTACAAAACACTGGGGAGTTTCAGTCTTGGAAACCCAGCTGTGTTTGCATCATTTTGTTTCAGCATTCTTGGATTGGACACCTAGCCATGAGCAGCTGCTATGTACTAATATGACCATCCTGACCTGTGTTCACATACATGTAGCTGGCTCACACTGGGTGGGCAACTCCTTTGAGAAATCACACAGAAATTTTCTGTGTAGCTAAGAAACAAAGGGTGGCCAAGTATTGAATCTACCAACAGCAGCTGTGATTAGAGACCTTGCTGCTTAGAAATGCTCCTATGCTAGTTTCAATCCAATTTAGGCATTCAGCTCATAGCATACATTATCAGTCAGAACGTTTCCTGTAATAGAATTTTTTTATCAAACAAAAACACTGGGGAAAAAAAATCAGTTTGAATTGGCCACTGAAGAGCAAACAAGATGGGAGCAAACACAAGGTGTAAGTAAACATATATGAAAGGTGATAAGAACACCTTTCTCTCCCTTGATACAAGGGTCCTGACCTGCTGACAGCATTGTGACACCAGCCTTTCCATAGGCATGGATTCAGCTGCAACAACACAGAAATAGCTTTCGATATGCTGAATGTCCACCCCGGATAGAAGGTCCTCCACCTGCATGGATGCTCTGGAGGTCTAAGCATATCCAACATTTGGGGAACTGTGCTGCTAAGGAGCAAGTAGGGATTGGGAGCAAACACTCATTGATAGACATGTGGCCAAAGTGGAGTTTGTGTTTCTCCTAAAATACATCATTCAGTGTTATATTTCTGTGTGTCTAAGGAGCACATGTTTTGTTTATTCCACTGTTTCCTTCTTTTCTCCTCACCAAGTCCTTGACACAGTTCCTGGGTTGGTCTGTACTCAACACAGACACATACGATAAGATGAACAAGCTGGAGAACAGGAAAGACATTGCTCAGGATATGGTGCTCTACCACGTGAAGTGTGACAAGGATGAAATCCAGGAAATTCTGGTAATGCCTCACAAGGTGCAGCACACTCCCAAGGGTGCTGGCCTTGCCCGTGACTTAATGCGCAGACACAAGCCTCCCATCCTGTAGAAAACTTCCAAGCACCACAGTGTGGAGGCAGGACCCAGGGCCTCAGTTACTGCACAGAAGCAGAACAAGTCTGCATTTTGACTCTGTGATCTGCCTCTCCACCTCAGCTCACTGCCACGCTGTGTCATTCCTCATTTCCTTAGCAAAGCCAGTCTTGGATATGGGCTGACACAGCTGCTACTCAGGGAAGGCAGGTAGGGTGAAAGAGGAGCTATTCCCAAAAACCTCCCTAGTGCAGAGGATGTGGAGTCAGAAGACCCAGCTGAGACATTGGCTCAAGGGGGACATTTGAAAGTGGAGGTAGGAACTAGATGATCTTAAGGTCCCTTCCAACCCTAACTATTCTATGATTCTATGAAACATGAACATGAAACATGATCAAGGAGAGGGAGAATATTTTACCAGGAAGAATGGGTTGAAAGACCCTAGATAGAGCTAAGGTCCAGGATGAAAATGCACTTTGCATATGAGAGCTGCCCTAGGTTACCCCAGAGCTGCACAGCACAAAGTCCAGTGGGGTTCGGTTGTAAGTTTAATGTGTGTGCTCTTTGCAGCCAACACGAGAAAAGCTGGGGAAGGAACCAAGTGAGTGTGAGGAAGATGAGCTGGCAAGCATCCTGGTAAGAGCAATGTACCGCTCCAGTGGATAGCTCTGGCAAACAAATACTGCTTGCGTGAATGCAGGGAAGAGTTCCCAGTGTTGACATACTGGTACAGGGCACCTGGTGAAAGGTGAAGGCAAAGCATACCCTGCCCTCCTCTGCTGGGTGAGTTTAAGGTTATTATCAAATGGCAGTGAATGCCTTACCCAGCTCCCAGGGGAGCTCTCTGCCACTTTATCTCAAGGAGGTCAGAGTCCACCTGGAAACTCATCATCCAGCTTGACCTGTCACACTATTTGTTTTCCAGAGCAAATACAGAGGGCTGTAAGTCTCCCCTGTAAGACCTCTCAAGTCTTGGCATCTTTAAACTATAGCAAATCAACAAGAAAAGTGTTTAACAGAAAACAAGCAATATTTCTTCAACTTGAGCAAACATGCCTTTCCTATTCCCCTCTTATGGTGTTATCATAAAAAGCTGCATTTCAGTCTATTTATGTGCTATATTCTAAAAGCAGAAGTTCCTAGCTGTATGATACTGATAAATTTGTATTATGCAAAACCCATTCCAGGCGTTTCTAGGAATGGCATAAGTAGTACAGCAACAAATTGTCCCACCTCCTTTGCAGAAAGAAGAGCTTCCGGGGCCCACCAAGTTTGAAATCTATGAGTTCAGGTTCTCTGATTTTGACTGCACTGAGCTAGAGCTGGTGAAGTGTGGCATCCAGATGTACTATGAGCTCGGCGTGGTGAAGAAGTTCCAGATCCCACAGGAGGTAGGAGCTGGCAGCACTCAGGGCCTCCTGCCTTGGATGGCCAGCAAACTCAGCACTGAATGGCTGAGGTCCCCATTCATGCTCTGCATACCTCATGGTGCAGCCATAGGTCTGGGGTTGTAGGAGCTTGCAGGGGTGTGTATCCTAAGGACCCTTGTCCCACCGAGGCCATGGGATCCCCTAGCAGCCTCTGGCTGCTACATGTGTGTCTGGGGAATGAAGCTGGCCTCTTCTGCCCTGTGCTGTCTGCCACAGGCATGGGTTTGTTGTCAGGTCTATGCAGATGCAAAAATCACGATGCAAAACATGGCTTGCACTTGCCATGTCTAATGCCTCTCGCAGCCTCACTGTAAAAGCACAGTTTCGAGGCGCAACACGGGGCAGTGCATAATTGTGTATGCTTTATTTGCTACTGTACATGCCTTGCAGCTGTCAGACAACACAACCAGAAGGGCAGGTCAATCTGCTTTTCTTCCCCCTGCAAACAAAGACATGCCTTCATTTGGTGCAGTTGTTCCCTGACTGCTGGCGACAAAAGCGGTGTGCCCATGGGATAACAAGGATCCACTAGCCCCTGATGTGGAGGTTCACGTCTTGGTACTATTCACATGTGAAACCGCGGGAGTCGCCAAACTGGCGTTTCAGCTGCGGTTTCTCAGCACATCCCGTGAAGTTTATTGCCATCTAGTGGGACTTTGGGGTAGCTGCAGGAAGAGTTTTCACCCTGGGGAGGCAGGTGCTCTGAACGGTAATTACTTCTATGCTTTTTACTGATAGCATGTCAATGTCAGAAAGTATTCCAAATATCTACTCTGTAACAACTAACCTCTGATACAGGCATGAAAAGCATTCATGCTTTGGTGCCGCTCTGAGCAGCTAAGATTTAGAAAAATGAATTAGTTATCCGTGAATAATTTGCTCCTTAATGGGAAAACCTCTGCAGCTACAAGAGGTAGTACATGTGGAGAAGTAGAATGCAGAGGAAAAAAACTTTTTGTTACTTCATGCCTTATATTGTAATTGTTTAGATGATATAAACAGTACCCATCTCTACACTTATGGAGCCATATCGCTTGAAAGGAGGTATCAGTATGACTAAGTCACAGTAATTTAGTAAAACTAGTCAGTATTAATAAATATGCATAGAGAAACACAGAACTTTAACAAATCCGCAAGCAGTAGGATCAAATCTATTTTTATCCAGACATTGCTCTTTCTTGTTTGTCCCTCAGGCATCTTTGATTTTGTTTCTCTGAGACAGATAAGAAGAAAGACAGCTATATTTTAGTGTTCCTTTTAGCCTTCCACTAGGCTTTACTACAGCAACACTGTGCAGTAAGATGATGTCATTACAGCTTCTTATTTCTTTCTAGGGCCACCTCTGGACCTCATCCATGGTTTCTGTGCACGGTCTTTATTACAAGTGCAGCAGGCAGCAGCTTCATCACACAAACTGACATCCTTTTCCCCCCATTTTCAGGTACTGGTAAGGTTTGTGTACTCTGTCAGCAAAGGCTACCGGAAGATAACGTACCACAACTGGCGCCATGGCTTCAACGTCGCGCAGACCATGTTCACTCTCCTGATGGTAAGGTAACACCTCCCCAGCTAATGCTGTGGCTTGACTTTGTTAGCAGGAGGTCTTCTGTTGCACTTGCAACAGGTAGGGGAGAGAGACTACAGGACTTCCCTTCCCCCAGTAGTTTGTGATGGTAAGAGCCAGACTGAGAATAGCTGGAAGGGATGCAGACAACCTCACACTTTCCTTTTGCAGGCAGGTATAAGTTGATCCCTAGTGTGAATGTGGCAAGTGCCATTTCTCACAGGGTCTCTCAAGACCACAGATGCCCCAACAATAAAAGGTGTCAGAGTGCTCCTCCACTCAAGGGATGGACCTTGTGCAGACAGTAAGACTGAGACAGCTTGCATCAAAATTATGTCTACAGTACCCCAGATAATCCTTTGGGTGATTCAGATTGGAATCTGTACTCCATTGCTCAGAAAGAGACAGAGCCCCTTCACAAAGGGGTTCACTTTGTGTCCAGTGACTGGAAGGGTTCCTGTGAGTACCCAGGTGTCCCTAGGGCAAGAGGCCACTATAGAAGCAGGCATGCAACATTGCAGGTGGGCAACAAGCACATATGTACAACACGCCTACCTGAGTCTGAATTGGTTTTGCTTCCAGCTGCTTCCCCACTTTAACCTAAGTGTGCCACCATTGCATTTAGCTTCATGAGTTATTTTCAGTTCTCCTGGACTGTTTCACTGAGGAGATCCCCAGAACAGAGCAGTAACAGCTCAATACCTTTTTCTGTAAGAGATACTAACAAATGACATACAAATTCTCACCCTCCAGACTGGCAAACTGAAGCGGTATTACACAGACCTCGAGGCCCTTGCAATGGTAACTGCTGCTCTATGCCACGATATCGACCACAGGGGAACCAACAACCTTTACCAAATGAAGTAAGCACTTTCCTACTATTTCAAACCATTTGCTGTTTCTCTTGTGTGGAGTGGGATCAGCTTGTGATCACACCAAAGTCCAGAACAGCTGTTTTATACACTGCAACCTTTTTTTGCAAATAACTTCACTTTTCAGGTTGCTACAGCACTTGAAATCTTGCAGTGGTCTCTGGGGCTTTTTTTAGCTCACAGCAAACCTCCTTTGGTTAAAGCCAACTCTACAGTACTGTTACAGTCTGGAACATGTGCAACACAGGCATTTAGTAGCCTCAGCATGCCATTGGGAGGAACCTGGCCGTAAGAGGCCTACTTTTTGCTGGAAGTTGCCTGTGGAAACCCCACCATGCATGGCACTGCACTCACCACCTGCAGAAACAAAGCACCTATGAGTATGAGAGTGCTGGTCCCAGTAGGTAGTGACTAGCTACAGAAGAACAGCTGCGTAATTTCATGACCAGCAGAGCCTATGTTGTTCTGATGCTAAGTAGCATCAGATCACAGCCTTTCTGCAGTGCTTTCTGGCTATACTGTCTTACTGTCTTCTATAGCTTTGGGAAATGTAAGTGAAGATGGCTAGGTTTTTGCATAAAAGAGATTCTTGTTTGTCAACTAGGAAAGTGCACAAGGACTGCCGTTTCTTCTGTTCCCGTTACTAGATATGAACATGTAGCTACTCAGGAATTAAACAAGCTGACTATGCTGAGTAAATAACAGCCCAGTCATAAACAACATTTTTGTGAAATCTGTAGTGGAAGACTGTTCTATACAGCATCCAGATAGTCATAAGCAGTGTTATAAAACTCTTTTACCAGACTGAAGTCATTAGCTATTAAAAATATTACTCTTAAGCCTTTTAGAATGAGCTGAACTTTGGTGTGTGAGAAAATTAAAATAGGACACTTCATTTTTTAAGTAAGTGCTGTGGTAACATCTTTAATTTTTCATTTGCTCAACCAGATCTCAAAATCCTTTAGCTAAACTTCATGGATCCTCCATTTTAGAGAGACATCACTTGGAATTTGGAAAATTCTTGCTCTCTGAAGAGGTTGGTAATAAACTGTAGTGCAAGGACATGAATAATTTACTTTCAGAGAAGGTTTTCAGCAGCAGAGCTGACAGCTTAACACAAGACCTTTCTCTGGTTGGGATACCTGCTCTGCAGCTATCCCAACTCTGCAGTTGCGTCACTTCTCGAGTACCAGATGCTCACCCAGGACCACAATGCACAGGCTTCCTAAACGCTTGACTTGGTTTCTTCAGAAGCCACATTGTTATCCTCATGTAAATATGTTAAACACAGGATTGTACTCTTGTAGTCCCCCTGGCAGGGCCAAGGCTAACAGACTCCCCCAGATAACTTCTCATTTCAGGAAAGCTTGCAGTGGGACCAGGGCATTGGGTTTGGACACATGCTGTGTAACAAGCTTCCGAACACTGACCCTGTTTAGTGAACAAAAGGGGAGACCAGGCACCAGCATACAGTGAACAGGGCTCACAATGCTTGCCCCTCAGAGGAGAAAGCTGAAGCTTTTAGAGATACATATTAAAAAAGGGAGCACATTTGAGAAAGGGAGATGGCCAGGAACTCACAACACCACAATGCCTGGATTTTGCAGTTCCCTTTTCTTTGCTTTTCAGTCGCTGAATATATGTCAGAACCTCAACCGCAGACAGCATGAGCACATGATTCACCTGATGGATATTGCCATTATAGCCACAGACCTGGCACTCTACTTCAAGTAAGTTGGTCACATACACACCTATTTTACAAAGGCAAAAAGTGATGTTTTGTTCTGAGGAACCCCCATGCAGCAATCCTATTCACTGTCTCATATACTGACATGAGGGCTGGTGGGAAGAACTCAAACTGCTCAAAAAATCTTTGGACTTTTACTCATTATATCAAATACATGACATTTTAAGCCTTAATTTCCAACAAGGTAGGGCTGTATGATCCTGTAGCAGAAAAAGATGTCTGTTGGTTCAGATACTCTTTGCTAGCACTTCAGCACTAAAGATACTCATAAACAGTGAATGGCCTGGTGAGGGCTGCATTATCAGCATGCACTGACTTCCTGGGACACACAGCTGAAATTCAACAACATACAACCTCCTAATTACCTGTGAGCTTTCAACGTGTGCTTTCAAAATGCAGTGCCAAGACCAGAGACTGCTTCTGTGGTTTGCACTGAAGAGTGATTGTGCAAAATATGAAGTCCACAAAAGGGCAATATAAGGAAGGGTGCCATACCCAGTCCTCTTACTCCAGAGGTAGGGTGGCTATATGTGGGCAGTTACCACCACTTCCTTAGCAGGTGCACACAAACCGGTCTTTGCCATCCTTGGTCGATGCAAACAAAGGCTTTGTGGAGATCAACCCAGGCAAAATGATATATGAGCATGTATACAAGCTGCTTTAAGGATCTGGCCTAAATGTCTTCTCTGCTGGCAATGAAACAACAGGTTTTTCCAAATTTCACACCACTCAAAATATGGGTGTGTTGTATATAAACCCTCTGCAGAATGTGATATATATATTTAGATACATAAATAAGGTTAGCAAGGTCAGACTATGCAGGTAAAACTAGGTAGTTTCACAAAGCCAGCTCTAGGTTTCTACAGGTTGCTTAACATTCAGGGAAAAAGCCTTCTTGCACTACTAACAAAGGTGGAAGCTGACATAACTTGCAGTAGCTCATATTTTCAAGTTCTTACTCATGACTCACTACTATACTCATTTTTAAGACATTTACAATAGTTTCCTCTACTTAAGAGAAGCAAGTGATGGTGGTTGGATTTGTTGGGGGCTTCCTTGAGGACCTAAATTCTAGGACAGAAGCTACTGGAAACCCTTCTGAAAGGTTTATCAATGCCAGGATCAGCCATCTTTTATTTAACATGTTTCCTTGGTTTGGAGCTTCTCCTATTTGTTTTTTTTTTTCCCTCCTCAAAGAAAGAGGACAATGTTTCAGAAGATTGTTGATGAGTCCAAGACATATGATAGCACAACTGCCTGGACTGAATACCTGTCTCTGGAGACAACAAAGAAAGAGGTTGTCATGTGAGTAATCAACTCTGAAAATGTTAGTGATGCAGTCACCTGGTGAGAGAGCTCCAGAACATGCCTTGTGCTGCACTTATTACAATCAGCACGTGATACATTACTGTCTGCTCAAATCTGATTTTCTGGAGAAATAAGGGAAAACAGGGACAATAGTGACTGGTTTTGGAATGTCCTTCTGGTCATGTACTCCTAATGAGCTGCAGAATCCCTTCTGGCCATGTACCAGACCACCCTGCAGGCCACAAGCAGGGGCAGGCTGCAATGGCAGATGTACGGGAATCCAGCCCATTAGCAGTTCTTCCCAGTGGCAACCAGTCTGAGTTGCACAATGCTGCAGTTGTGACCAGACAGATGCTTTGCTCTGGTGATGAAGTGCACTCACAACCTCAGCTGCAGCAGTCCACACTGCTACACCTCCATGAGGGAGACAAAGATATTACTCCACAGTCAAGATGTTCAACCCAGTAAATTATTAAAGCAGCAAATACATTAGTGCCAGAAGCAAGCAGTTCCCAATCATAAATCCATTTTAATCAAGAGAGCAATCCTTGATGAGTGTCCCAGTGAGAGCCAAGGCAGTTCCATTTTTCTTTCTGACTTTATCTATATTTATCACTTTATCTATCTTTACGACTTTATCTATCCTTATCACATGTTCTATCTTTATAATTTCAGCAGGGAACTCTGATGCTTAGGGGGGTATTAGAGCATGAGCATCCTGAGCCTGCAAGAGATAGGGTGCAGGCTTAGAGAATAAACTAATTTCTTTCCTGGTTTTAGGGCCATGATGATGACTGCCTGTGATTTGTCAGCAATCACAAAGCCTTGGGAAGTCCAGAGTAAGGTCAGATACTAGATATACTGTTAGATTTCTCTAGCTTATACTTCAAAGTAATGCAATAAGCTGCTTAGAAGCTGAATCAAAGCCTCCTACCAAAACCACCAAAGGGACTTGAGAATATCTATGATTCTGATGCAATTGTAAGTTCTTCAGAAAATTCATGTTTACCAGAGAAGGAAATAACCCCAAAATGTTTAGCTCCTTGAGCTACAGTGGGGGGTTTTGCATGTAACATATGGGCGGAGGGTTTCTTTTTTACAGCAATACCTGCTGTCTGCTCAGTTGTTTGGTTTCCTTTAGAAGTTCCATCCTGAACGGTACTTCATTAAACTGTCATTAAATTTTAAAGGAGGATAAAAGAAATAAAACTCACCTCCCTGTTCAGCATGGAGAAAGGACAATTGAGAAAATCATATCAGGCAGCCACAGCTGTGACCACAGGGCAAATCCTTGAGGGGAACACACTAGAAATCTTTCTTAATAGATGAGCAGTACTAATAATCTTCAGTGCAATAAGGTTGTTGAGCTGACACTACAGGAGTGCAAACCCATGGTCACTGCAATACTTCTGAGGAGAAAGTTTGTGGCTGGGCTTGGACAGAAAGAGACAGAGGGGCTAAAAGTGAGATTTTCCTCATGTTAGAGGCCTGAAGCACATCAAGTTGTAAAGCCAAAGTCAATGCTAACTTCTCTTTTTCTCCCCTTGGCAACAACGTAGGTAGCTCTGCTGGTAGCAGCTGAGTTCTGGGAGCAAGGAGACCTAGAAATAAGCGTCCTTCAGCAACAGCCTATTGTAAGTACCATGTGAGAGCCAGAAGGTTCAGCTCAGACAGCAAGTCTCAGCAGAGACTTACTACAAGCAACACTGTAGTTTTGTCGTTTGCCCTGTGAGCTTTCTGAAATCACCATGCCTGCCAAAAGCCACTGGAAGAGTGGGTACTCAGCTAGTGAAGATGCTCTGTGACAGAGCCTCTTGTGCAGTTCTCCATATAGTTAGATGGGTCACAGTGGCTGTGAACCAGCAGGGAGTGACCCTTCCCCTTGAGACATTGCATTGATCCCTTGCAGAAAAAAGGAAAATGGAATACATATGTCACAGAGGAAAGAAGGAATTCTATTAAAAAGAAAAACAACAAACACAAACTTTGTAGAGTCCAGGAATTATTTCTGGTAATTAGAAGTACATTGTTACTTAGCATATATTTTTTTCTGCTATAATAGCAAATACTTAAATTTGAAAGATCCAAGAGTCTTCAGCACTATATAACATAAGCCTTTTCTCAGGTATATGGTTGAGAGGCACAAGGGAAAACCTTTCATCCTCCTCCCAATACAAACACACTGACACCTGTCTGAAATAGCTGCTGACTGCTCTGCAGCAGAGGAAGTGAGCTGTGGTAGACAGCCTTTACCAATGGTCATGGCATAACTGCCAGACTGACACAAGAAGGCACTTTCAGGGAGAAAATAGAGGTGTCTGTTTCAATGAGATGTCTCATACAACATGGCAAACTTGTGTCCTCCCACAGCCCATGATGGACCGGAGGAAAGCTGCTGAGCTTCCAAAGCTTCAAGTGGGTTTCATCGACTTTGTGTGCACATTTGTCTATAAGGTAAGCAACACACCCTTGCACACCCCATCCTTTCCAATAGGGGTTCAAATCCCAGGTGAGTGACTCCTGATGCAACAACACCACTCATGGGGAGAGGGGCAGGTACAGGACACAACACCTGCCCCTCCCTCGAGCACTGTATCTTGATCCCTCTTTGTGCCCTTGGTACTTTACCCGCATGAGCCAGCCCAGGAGGTGAAGTACGGGGGTTTTCCTGGGGTAAGATGGACAAGCACTACCTCTGCACTGCATTGTGCTGATGGGTACATTTTGGTTAGGAATTTTCCCGTTTCCATGAGGAAATTCAGCCTATGCTTGATGGGCTGCTGAACAACAGAAATGAGTGGAAGACCCGTGCTGATGAGTATGATGCAAAAATGAAAGCTCTGGAGGAAGAGAAGAAAAAAGAGGAAGAGAAAATGGCTGCAAATAAAGGTCAGAAACAATATTTAGCTTTTAATTCCAAACTCAAAACCATACTTATGCAAGACTCTCCCAGATCTGCAGCAAACTCTGTTAACAAGGCAAAGAGTCAGATGCTCAGAACAAGTTTCCCCAGTCTTTCTCCACTGACAAGGTTAAATACACCTTACCTTCAAACCTGACACCATGACAGGCTGTCAAAAAGGCCACCTGCCCAAATGTCCAGGAGATAGTGCCTGAGAAACCAGTGAGACTACGTACAGCATGAGCACCCATTCAGCTGGGAGACATTCTATTGTATACAGAGGCTGTGGCTGATGTGCTGTCCCACAGATCATGAAGCAGAAGGAGTTAAGGAAAGCTAACACTCGTTGGGAGAACACTGAGGAATTAAAATTCATCCCATTTCTAGCCCAGATTAGGTACCTCCTAGTAGCAAGCAGTAATAGGGTAGCAATTCATTTTGGTTGAATCCTTTTTTTTACTTCTGTGGGCTCAGCCTCTGCAGCACAGAAATCTGTCAGCTGCAGCGGGCATTGCATGAAAGCTTGCTTGGTAGCATGAGGATTTGTTTGATTCCCAGAGAGGTGGAAGCAGAAGGCTCCCCTAGCCTCTCCCAAGTGCTTGATCAAACATCCATTGCAACTTAGTGCCTTCACAGAGACAGCATCTGAAGTCTGCTTTTGTTCCAGACTGGACCAAAATCTGAAACAGCCCATGGAGTGGGCATTCCTCACATGACACAGCTTAGGAATCATTAGAACAGTCTGGATATCTGCTCTCAGTTTAATTAATAGCAATTAACATAAAATATCAAAAGTAAGTGCTTTAGCTAGGATTTGGAGAATTTCTGAAGAATTATTTCCTAAGTAATCAGTATTTAACTGAGGAAGGTTTCTACTAACTCTAGAACATTCTTTCCAAAGCAGCCTTACATGTATGACTAGTTTGCACAGCAGACAGCTTTCAATATCGGTACTATAGGTATGACCTACATTGGTCACTGGATAAGTTAAAAGTGCTAAAATACTCCTGTAATGGCTGAGAAGTGCATTTATGACTGTACCTCTAATTCTGTGTTTCTTTTTATACCACAGATGAAATAACCTGCAACGGAGGAACAGCTCCAGCTTCCAAAACCTGTAGCATACTTTAGACATATTACCAATGCAATATATGCCTCCCAAAATGGGAATGTCCAGGCTTTAAAGATATATATATATATTATGGCATTCAGATACATTCT
Source organism: Agapornis roseicollis (assembly GCA_002631895.1). Classification (NCBI taxonomy): domain Eukaryota; kingdom Metazoa; phylum Chordata; class Aves; order Psittaciformes; family Psittacidae; genus Agapornis; species Agapornis roseicollis. The sequence continues at coordinate 53,768 of NDXB01007453.1, read as the reverse complement.
TGATTGGACTGTTCTGCTACTTTAATTAGGCTTATGACCAACCAGGGAAGGGCTAGATCTCTTTTGCCTTAACTGCATCTCTTCCTGATGGTAAGGAGCAAATTCTGGCCTGTCTTTTGCTCCATTTAATGCACCTGATGTCAGATGGCATATGGCAAGTCAGAACAACATTTGGCCCAATAGATCAGGTTGCATGACTATGGAAGAGCATTTCTCCTTTATAGAAACACTTCTTACTCAAAGCAAATGGGGCCAGTTCAATTCATATTTTGCTCTATAAAACACTATGTGATTGTCAGTGTATGGAACTATAGCCTGCAGTGTAGGAAAACTGAAAAGGAGCCAAATTTATCATATCTAAGCCTGTATCTGTTAGGAAATAATAAAGAAATCTGTAGGTAGAGATAAAGCATGAAAAAAATGACCATAGTAAACCTCTGAACTGCCCTAAAAAGTTATAATTCCACGTAAATCAAGGAAACACAGTGATAACAGTTCTGCACCTACTTCAATAATTTGGATAGGTTGCTGCTTTAAAGCATGGAGCCATTTGTGCAAGACCCAATAGCTACCATCTTCACAAGCAGGATGCACACTCTGCACTAACCAAGGCTTTGTTCTGGCACATATGATTGTAAGACAGTGTTACTATTACCTATTACAGTTAATCAAGCAACCTGAATCATGACATCTCCTAAATTTGTTCTGTTTTGCCTCATAATGCCAATGTTATTTGACACAGTTCTCTTCTGAGCAGTACCAACCCTCCTTCCTTTCTTCCTCCTGTTCTGAGATGTCTTGGTTTTAGATTTCCCTCCAGACTTTGAAAAACTGATGACTTGTATTCTTTTATTTCAGATAAAAGCTAGGTTTCATTTTTATCCATGCAACCGTATTAGAACATTTAATGATGTTCTTGTAGCAGTACAGAAACCCTTCTCTGCTCCTCTCCCTCTCTCTCTCTCTCTCTTTTTTAAAGTGTTTGGAGATCTGTTTTTCTGGGGATTTTCTTCTTCAATTACTCCTGCTACCTTCAGTGCTTTCATCCTTCAGTATCTTGTTTTGCATTACAAAAATACTGCAAATAAAAGGAAGACTAGAGCCATGGGTGTATCAGGTGATGATTTATCTGTGTCTCTGTAGAGTAAGCAAGTATAATAGGGTCATAGAAGTTTGGGCTGGAAGGGACCTTTAAAGGTCATCTGGCTCAAGCCCCCTTCAATGAGCAGGGACATTTTCAACTAGATCAGGTTGCCCAGAACCACATCCAGCCTGGCCTTGAATGTCTCCAGGGATGGGACATCCACCACCTCTCTGGGAAACCTGTGACAGTATTTTACCACCCTCGTTGTAAAAAAGATTCTTCCTCCCAACCAGCCTGAATCTCCCCTCTTTTAGTTTAAAACCATTAATCCTCTACTGCTATGTAGCAATTCTGTGAGCAGCGAGTTGCCTCTCAGAAACCTGTCCACTTGCATGAAAGGTAAATAAGCCACTAGTAGTGACTCCATGTTGTGTGCTTCAGTTTCATTGAGAACCACCTAGGAGACTTGCATATTAAGTCAAGCAAGTCTTTTTTTTCTTTCAGTAGGAAAAATGCCACAGGATTATCATGTTGCAGAGTGGTGAGCAGTGGGCCTTCAAAAAATAGCCACAAGCCACTGTACACTTAAGTGTTGAGAAAAGCTCCTTATGTCCTCAGAGTTTTACAGGAAATAAAGCTGGCAGGCTTGGGTCTGTCCTGGGGTAAAATGGATGAGCACTGCCTCTGCGCTGTATCGCACTAATAGAAGTGTTTTGGTTAGGAATTCTCCCATTTCCACGAGGAAATTCAGCCTATGCTTGATGGGCTGCTGTCACTCATGTCTCTGTGGGAAGCCACATACAGCAATCAGAGGGCAGTAAGAGAAACAGAAAGCCAAAAACTTCCATTTTCCTTTTATTTTTCTTTTGCACTATATCCATTTCTGATTCAATGCTGTCTATAGGCAAAATCTTTCCCCTGCAGCTTAATCTCAGGGGCTGCAGAATTCTTGTCTGTCTGCATAGAACTTGCATCCTTGCTAACTTTGACAGGAACAACGTGTGAGCAGAGGCAGAAGTTGATCCCTGCAGTTTCACAGGCAAGCAGCATGTCTGCACTAGTGGAGCTGAGAGGAGTTGTACGGTAGGGTGAAGGGTCTGGTGAGACAGCCTACAGTTGCAGTCTGAGATTACCCAGCAACAAAGTGTCAATCTATGGTACCATGGGACCCCTCACCTCCCAGACCAGCTCACCCAGGGAAAGCACTAAATGAACAATGCTCAGGAAGAGGCAGCTGATGGGAGGAAACCCTTCCCTCCCCCACACCTGAGGAGATGCTGTGATGAGATGCTTCATCTGCTGTACCTGCTATCTTCTCATCTGGCAAACAGGCCATGTCCAGCCACAGTACATATACCCCTGAGCTCCAGGCAGCCTGTCCTTCCCTTTTGCCCTTCACTGTGGCTCTCACTCCTACTGCTTAACACACTGGGTGTCTGAGGGGAATACTGACTTTTATTTCAGTATACATTAGGCAATTGAAATTGCTTTTTTTTTTTTTCCATTTCAAAATGGTACCATCTAATGACACAGCCACTTTGCCAGAAGACTGGGATCAGTGTCCTTTCCAGCCAGCAATCCCTTACTAATATGTGTTTCTGTGTCTTTATGCACCATCAGAACCATACCACTGGCAGTTCGCTTCCCACTGGAGGTATTAGTCAGATGCAGGTTAAATCTGGCACATTTCCTATCCACAGTGCTCCCCTTGGCAGTTGGCTGCCATGAATTATTGGGCAAAGAAAAGGGAAGGGGTAAGAAATGTATTTTTGCAGCTAGTATTTTCCCAGGCCTAAGAGAAAAGTGATACCATTGCAACACAATTTCAGGAGAGGTCCATTGACCAGTCAGCTCCCAGATGAGCATGATAGAGTGATTTAGCTCTGCTTCTGGCGTATTTGCCTGTATCCTAGGAGTGTTTTCACTTCTAGCTTGATGCAGTTCCGAACTCCAGTGAAAGACATGAGGGGCCTGCTTTATAAATGCCTCATTGAAAGAGGCAAGGCATTTGGACTTCCATTCTGGGTTTTGAAGGTTGGGGACAGGGAGGGGTAGGGAAATTAATATCCCTGCAAGACTGGGAGGGGTTTCTCAGATAGGAATTCAGGAATAGAGAGCAGATTTTCCCTCCATTGCCTGAGTGAGAAGCTACCAAGGGAGTTTTAGTGCTACAGCTTGCCCACCATATCTGGTCCTAAATGGAAGGGGTAGGACAAGCTAACTGAATACAGGACCTCTTTGCTCTGCTACTGAAAAGAACACATGGATGCCCTTCAGCTGTTCAGTCTGCTAAGCCCAGCCTGCTCCTTCACCTGCCCAAATGTTTTAAACTGTGTCTCTTCTGATCACAAACATTACCTGCTAGTTATAGGAGTAGTGACTGGTTGTTGCTGGAGAAATACAACATGGTGTTTCCACTACAGCAACACCCTGCTTGTGCCAAAAGTTTCCTGTCATATTCTGTAATTACTTCTGCTGCTGTTCCATGCAACTCACTCAAATACCAATTGAAGCATTTTAAGTACTTTATTGTGAGAATAGCATAGAGTCCACCAACCACTGCACAGTTCAGAGCCTAGCCATATATTTCCATATGTGAGATTAGGATTAAATCTTCTGTTCATTTCAGTATGGATTCTTCACTTGCTACAAGGGAAGAAAAACCAAACACAGTTAGGATAACTAGTCAGTCCCATGCAGTACTAAAATATGCAAAACATTAGTGCTATCAAAAACTACCTTTACGTGTGACACGTTTCTAATCAGCTTTTATGATTCCCACTTCTGCTTATGCAACAGATATGTATTTAGGGTATAAGAAAGTTTCAGCTAATCTAGAAAATTCCTATAGGCCCATTTATTTAGTCCATGAATAATGGAGACTATATATTTAAGATGGTAAAAACAGCTGTGCAAAATAGCTTCATCTCTAGTAACTGATAAAATTCATTAATTTGCCTATTTGATTATAGGTATGTGTGGCTCATTTAGTTTTACAGGGTTTACGGTTCAACATTAGTCTTGTTTAGGACAATGTGAATGCTGCTATGTCCCATGGAAACAGTTACTAAGTGTGTAGCTTGAGTTACTGATCAATTTCTTAACAGTTCTGGACTGTATGTCCACCTAAATAAATAAATAAAAAAAAAAAAGGTGAATTCAAGCCAGAGAGCACACTCCTCTGTATGGCATGGGGAGAAGTCCTGTCAGAAATGCACAGATAAAAAAGCAATTCTAACGACAAGGGAAAGCATGCTGCAGCAGGAATACTATAGTGCAGAAGGGAATGAGAAAGAAGCAACAGTATTAGTCCCAATAAATCACCTCTGGCATACTCTTTTCATGTAAAATATAGCAAATAAAGCTGACCTCTAACACTACACCAGCGATACCACTTTAAAAGTTTGAGTTGCAACTTCAAACAGTTGCCTGTAACTTCTGGTTTAGGTAACCAGTCACACTTGTGAGACTTCTCCATTGCATGGAGCACAGGGATCACAGGTTTGCTGCATCCAGCTGAATAAGGGACATCGGAGTAATGTTAATATGCAGTTCCATGTGTTCCTCCCAAAATAACCAGCACAGCTTTTACAGGTTTGTTTTCTCAGTGGAAATTCAGATTGCCATTTAATATGCCCCATTTGGTTGCAAAAGTGTTTTCAACTCTTCCTCTACCAAAGATTACATCCTGTAGAGCCTGACAAACAGCAGCACTATTTACTCTTCACACAGCCCTAACCAGTGCTCCGTGGAATCACATGAGTGTGCAGCCCCCCAGCTGTAGGCCTAAATTTCTCCTAAAAACACTGCATTAAGACGTCAGTCCACTTGCAAGCCAGGGTATGTAGTTTGGTATGGGATGGGTGAATTAAACTGAGGGACTACCTTCTGCAAGCTCTCTCGCGATTCGCTCCAGTTCTTCACGTTTCTTTTTCTCTTCAGCCTCTATTCTTCTTTCTTCTTCAGCAATAGGCTTTAGGTAGTCTGTCATTAACACACACGCTTTAAAAGGCAGTTTCTAGAGGCCGGCACAAAGCTCTGAACATGCTAGCTCATTCAGAAATTACATAAAATCACCTTCGCTGGCACGAAGGCACATTTTACGTGTATCTGTCACTTCACACCGGTCAGAACCCGGCCCCGAGGGCCACCTTGCAGGTCCTCCTGCAGTGGGGTGGGGAAATGGCGGCCATGCCCGCCTCAAGGTGCCCTTCGGGCCCCAAGCGGGGAAGGGGGGAAGACCGCCCGCGACAAGCACTCACCGTATCGCTTCTTGCCGTAGATCATCCCCACCAGCAGGGCCGAGTACCGGGTGAACTGCGGGAGGCACAGACAAGGACGCGCCCTTGGCTCAGCTCGCACCATTAGGCCCAGCACGCACCCCCGCCCGGCCCGCCCTCACCCCGGCCCGTTTAGGCCAGAGGTCACGTCCCGGCCCCGGAGCGCTGCGGAGCGCCCGCACGGCACCGCGGAAACAGCCTGCCGCCCTCACCTTGATGAGCGGAGAGACCTGCACCGGCGGGATCATCCTGGCGGCGGCGGCGGGAAGTGACGCTTGCTGAGCGGCGGCGGCGGCGGGGCGGGAAGGGAAGCGTGCAGAGCTCGGCCCAACTCGGGGCGGAGCGGAGCTTCTGCTACGGACGCCGTTAGAGCCGGGTTTCGGACATCTGGTTGCGCGTAGCCCAGGAGCCGTTACGTCGCAAAACGGGCCGTGCCCCTTACCCGAGGCACAAAATGGAGGAGATGAGGGCTGTTTCTCGTCCTTGAAGTCACGCCCGAGGAATGCAGTTGAGCTTGGTGCTCTCGTGAGGTCAGGGACTTGAACCTTCGGTCGTTAGTGACATAGTTTTAAATACCTTGGGTAAAGTTAAGCGTACGTACTGAGTGGGCCAGAGCGTGGTGAACTCCCTCCTGGCCCATAGTGTTCTTAGTTAATCAAGACACGGATAATGAAAATTCTTCTGCTAAAAGAAGCCTGACATGTTTCTCTCCTCAGGGAGCCTGAAGGAATGTTCTCGGTATGCCGTCCATTTGTATCACGAGGTTCTTTTAGTTACTGTTGTGTGTCCTGTTCCAGTAAGACCCGAGAGTGGATGGAATGTATGTAACCTATTGCTTCTGGGCAACTCAGACGCTTTGAGCATTACAGATGAGATCACTGGGAGGTGGTTATCGCTTTAGTTCCACACACCACTGTCAGCTGTTAATGCCAGAGTAGTTCACCATGAAGCTGAACGCCAAGTCAGTACCAAACCACTGAGGTTACTAGCGGCACGGTGATTGCCTGTTCAGCCAGCTGACAGTTTCAAAATCCGTAAATACCCAACAGTGGGATGATTTTAGTTAAGTGCTTTTCAGGGTTACTGATGGAGCCTGATACATTCAAAATACCAAAATGCTCCATTTACTAATGATTTTGAGTAATTAATTGAATGACATCTTTATGCTGCATGTTTAAACAGAAAGCATTAAAGCTCTGAGGAAAAAAAAAAAAATCAGTACTGCTCTTCATTTTGTACAATACAGATATTCTGGTTTTCCCTATTGATGCAGCAGGCAAGTTGGACTACAAGTCAGGATACTACCCAATTGCATATGGAGAAGAAAAGGTGCCATGTAGTTACCTGTGATAAGATCTCAAATGATAAAACATTAAGAGAGGTCTGTGTATTTTCTTCTCACCACAAAAGCATTTGTCTGTGCCACATTCCATAGTAACAAATAAGTTGTCTGATGCTGTCCCGAGTAACCTCACAGGATACCAAGCTGAACTCTGCAAAGTTCCTACAGTGAATTTGAGCTTTGCAACTACTGTCAGGTACTCTCACACTTAAAAATTCCTGGTGACTGACTTTATTTGAATGAAAAATCCAATTGCAAGAACTGCTCATGGTTTATCAGATACCGAACAACAGCTTTGACTATGTCTGCTGCAAACATACATGGAAGTTTGAGTCATCAGAAGAAACAGCTTCCTGGTTAGTTGAAGAGAATTACTTGCACTAACAAGTTTTCAAGTAAAATGGAAAAAGTTGTAAACCATATGCAATGTTCATTGTGACTAAACACAAATCCTGTCTTTGCAAAGAACTACAGCTATGAATGTTACTTGTCTAAAGTAAATTAAGAGCTGTCTACACTTATCATTGTTCTGAAGGCTTCAAAATGAAAGTAGTCTTTAACAGAATTTTTCAGCTAGCAGTACTTGTACACAAGGCAAAGATGACAGTGCTACAAGTGATTGTTATCATCTTTCAATGTCTCGAATGGTTTAATCTTGAACTTGAATCCATTAACGAGGCTAACTGGCCTGAACAAGTGGAACAGCTGTCATTATAGGATCATGGTTGTGAGCTGAGAGACAACAAGCTTTTCAATATCCTCCCATGCATTACCGTAGTTTGTCCTATGTGACTATTTGGTTTAGGAGGCAGTTGTTCCTTACTGGCAGTACCAGTACCACAGGCAAAAATTTCCATGTCATTAGAAGGGAAGTTTTACTGCAACATTTTACTACAATTTTACTTGTTTTTCAGGATATTTAATTAAAACTATTATTCTGGCAGAGAAGGCTAGCAGTCTCCTGGACTTAGGAACTTAAGTGTCCTTGGCTGGCAGGTCAAGGGAGGTAAGTGATGAGAGTATATACAGTGTGTAGTGTCCAGTTCTGCACTCCCTAGTACAGGAGGGACATGGACATTCTAAAATTAATCCATCAAAGAGCAGTGGAGGAGATGCAGGGACTAGAGAGTTTCTCGTGCAAGGAGAGACTGAGAGCTGGGACTATGCAGCCTACAAGAGAAAGAAGGATCAGGGGGGTTCTCATAAATGTTTTGAATACCTGTTGGGGAGGAGCAAAGACTGAGACACTTCTCCTTGGTGACTAGAGATGGGATGAGATTAATGGACACAAACTGAAATACAACAAATTCCTTTTTCTTAACTCTAGGGGTAATTAGACATTCAAACAGGTTGACCTGCTGAGTTGTTCTGATGTCTCCATCTGTACAGATGCTGAAAGTCTGACTGGATGAACTCCTAAGCAATCAGCTTGAGCTGAGGCTGTTTTAAACAGGAAGGTTGGACTAGACAGTCTCCAGGGGTCCCTTCTAACCTCATCTGTTCTATGATTTTGGGATTACAATAATAGTGTTTAATTTTTCTAGAGATGAAAACCTGTGGTCATTAACAATTATGTAAAGAGCAGCTAGTTAGATTGGGAATGTTCTTCCTACTTGAGAATCACGCAATTCAAGTTAATGTCTCGTTCTGAAATGCAGTTTGTTTCTCCAGAACTTCCTCAAACTATCAGAGTAATCCTAAATCAATTCTGTTTACACAAGACCTCAGTTTGCCTTCAAAGTTTAGGTTCTGAGATATTAGTAAATTTGATTTGAATAATGGTATCTTGACTACAGGCGAAGTATTCAGTTAGCCAGTACAGCAGTATTTATACACAGCAATTAACCTCTCTTCAAAGCATCCTTGTAATGAAACTGCATGGTCAGATTCAGTTTCAGGTCTTATTTTCTTCAAGTACCAACAAAATTAGAAGCAGCATTTCTTTACATCACATTACAAGCTTTTAGATGTTTCACAGAAAATCACAATGATTGAGTTTGGAAGGGACCTTGATGATTTTGAATGGAAAAAAAATATGTCTGACATAATTTTAACCGTAGACATCAGATTTCAGTTTCACCTGCAGAACAGAAATAAAGGGCTAGAAGACTTGGGTTTTTTTCACTGATGAAAATTTATTACAAATACACATATTCACTGCTTATTATGTGCCTGCTGCACATTAGAAACAAAACCATATAGAACCAAAAGTGCTTTTATTAAATATCAGAAAAACACTGCAATACAAATGCAATGCAGAATCCTCCCAGAAGTCATTTCACCTCAGTCAGGTATAAACTCCCTTGGATATCTGAACATACTCTCTCACAAGAAGTATGTAATACTAACAATTACGTATGTTATCAGGGTGCTTCAAACCAAAAGCACAAGTCCTTTCAAGACTGATCTCAAGTGAGATACCAGAATTTGTCTTTACTAACAGTTACTCCAGACACAGTTTGCTACAGTATTTTTAATTATTTCTTTTTTAAAGGAACAACAAAATCCCTCAAATGCCTTTAAATACGGCATTAAAAGATGTCAGGCACTAATACAGTTCAAGATACAAACTAAAGGTTCTGCCAAACAGAAATGTAAAGGCTTCCAGGGCAGCCAGACAGACTAGATGACTTTGCCCATTCCTTCTGTACAGTTCTCTGCAGGGTAACTTTTGGTAGGCATAAAGCTTATTAAACTGAACATAAGTGTAGAAAAGCTTCAACATGCCATGAACAGGAACCTTTACAGGGATAGGATTTTTTGCTATCTTGCTCAGCAAGACTCAGAAATCTATGGGATCCCTTAGTCAGCTTCTACATAGGGAAGAACTCCTTAAATGATGGGGAACTCTTATTTGTGGCATACACATTCTCATTGTGACATACACATTATGTCATATTACGTGAATATGACATAATGCCATCAGAATGGATGAAAGGATGTTCTCTCAATAAGAAAACAGACACGAAGAGCCTGAGAAATCCAAATATTTCATTTCAGATGAGCAACTGCTTCAGAACTATACCTCTAGTCCTCTTTGAATCACCTCCCTGGCAGATGCTAAAGCTGATTCAAACCTTGGATACATAACCACATGCATCCTCACATGTTAAATGCATAATTTTTTTTTCTTTTAGAAGAGCAGATATGCTTGAAGAACTTGTGTTCAGCTAGCCTTGAAGACTGCACATTGTCACAATTGCGACTCCCATCTAAACCCATGCTCAGCACAACTCAAATTGCAAGTCGCTTTCAAAATGCCATCACAAGTTGTTGACTATGCAGAAGAGACATTGTAACCTTAAAAAAAAAGGGTGACAAAAGGGGACAGACTAGCAATCTGTGTGCTATGATGCACTATCCAGAAATGCAGAGGTCTCCATGCCTTTCAAGGTTTGCTTCCCATCTTACACAGCCAGCTTCTATACCTGTGTTTGGCTGCCATAATTGCTGCCCAGTGTCAGAAAAAAAGGAGAAGCAGTAAAAATGACTCAGTATTTAATGGAGAAGTCTGGCATGGATCTGCTCACCATTACGCAGGCCTTTCTGAAAAACAGCGGTGACACAGGGGCTACTTTGCACTTCCTGCAGACAGGGCAGCGCCCGGACGGGTACCCTGTGTGGAGCCAAGAGGATGATTTGGAATTGCAAAAAGATGATGAGTCTGTCAGAAACAAATTGATATCAAAATTCAGAGCTGAAAACATAGCAAAGCGGGTAGCATTTAGGAAGAGTTAGCTGGCAAAGCAGAGGGGACTGGCTGATCTAGGACTGTGCAGGAACTTAAAAAACCCAAGTCATTTCAGAGATGGAAATACAACACAAAATTTGATGCAGCATTCTGAAGTTTCAGAAATGCTTTTAATTTTTTTTTTTTTCATAAAAGGCCCATTTTGTATTATTGAGTACACTAAACTTCTTAAAGTAGAAAATGATGAAGATAAGGGCTCCATAGAGTAATAACTTTTTTTCAATGAAGAGTGTGTATCTGCTATATAAGCGGATTAACAGTCTCACTTGTATGTTGGTCTGCATGCAAAGGATTTTGAATAGGCATGTCACCAAGGTCTGACAGTCACATTTAAGTGCTCTGACTTGTAATGCATTAGTACTGCACAACAGCATGCTGCTCTCCGTCATGTGTCTTACTTCAGACTGCTGTGGATGGTTATTTAACAACCTGGTCTGCCAGTTGTCATTACTTTTGCTGTTAATAAACCTTGATTAGTAGCAGTCATTTGGAGATAGTAACAATGAAAATGTAACTGTTCAAAAGAGGGATCAAGAACATTCATGCCAGAAAATGATGCACTTGGTCTCATACATCAGTGCTGAGATGTCTTGAGAGTGACCGTGTGTACTGGAAGTGGCCAAAAAAAGTCCCTGTGACATTAAAATGCTCAGATTCACATTACAGAGATATATCAGTTAAAACCTCAGACTGGTTGAGATCATTACAGTTTCTATTACCACCTTCCTGCCCTTCTGCTCTGCTCTCGTGAGACCTCACCTGCAGCATTGTGTGCAGTTCTGGTGTCCTCAACATAAAAAGGACATGGAGCTGTTGGAACAAGTCCAGAGGAGGACCACGAGGATGATCAGGGGACTGGAGCATCTCCCATACAAAGACAGGCTGGGAAAGTTGGGGCTGTTCAGCCTGGAGAAGAGAAGGCTGCATGGAGACCTCCTAGCAGCCTTCCAGTATCTGAAGGGGGCCTATAGGGATGCTGGGGAGGGGCTCATCATTAGGGACTGTAGTGACAGGACAAGGGGTAATGGGTTCAAACTTAAACAGGAGAGGTTTAGATTGGCTATAAGGAAGAAATCCTTTCCTGTTAGGGTATTGAGGCACTGGAATGGGTTGCCCAGGGAAGCTGTGAGTGCTCCATCCCTGGCAGTGTTCAAGGCCAGGTTGGACAGAGCCTTGGGTGGCATGGATTAGTGTGGGGTGTCCCTGCTTACGGCAGGGGGTTGGTACTAGATGATCTTAAGGTCCCTTCCAACCCTAACTATTCTATGATTCTATGAATTGATCATCACTGAAGTTACATGTCAAGCAGCATTTTTTTCATAAGGGTAACTCTAAAGGAAGGGGAACATGCTTTTCTTTGTATCCCCTATTTACCCAGTTATTTCAGTTACAGGTTTTGGGGACAGGGTCTCAAGCATGACCAGCTAAAACTTAAATATGCCCCAGTTATGGCCAATGAAGGCTTTAGTTTAGGTCAGTATAATCCAAACATGAAGATTATGTGAGTCAGAAGAACTGAAGTTAATATTCTAACTTCACATGCACTGCACACAAATTCAGGACAGTGGTTCAGTAGGAGGCAAACATGCCTCCTCTTCTTCTAACAATACAACCTTCCGTCTGGAGAGAGACATCACGGACCTTAGGACAGTTAAAGCAATTCTAACAAAAATGCGCAAGGCAAGAAAAGCAAATGGGATCACAATCTGCATAAGATGGAAAATTGCTGTGCTAAATTCACTTAACAAGCATGTTAGAAAGAAGACGCCAAGGCTTACACAAGGGTAAAGAGCCAGCTTGGCAAACATGAAGGCATGCTCCTTGCCACCATATCTAGCAAAAGGATGCAAAGTTTCCCTTTCATGGAGGAGGGCTGTAGTCCATATTGCAAACTGAAATATGCTGGCAAAGAAAGTGATAACACAGCTGACCTGAATGGCTTCTATTTCATTGTGAGACTTCTCTGCAAACTCACTGGTCAGCTGGTAAGCTAGTGGAAGCCCACCAATGAAAGCCAATGAAAGTATGTTAAGCAGTCCCATTAATCGTGTAGCTTTTGTTACATAAAGGAAAAGTGAGTGATGGACAAACCACAGGAGACCGATGGTTACAAATGAGCCAAAGTATGCAAGGTAGTTTGGCCCATATTCACTTAAAGCTTCAAGAAGGCTGCCGTGGAATTTCTCCTCAACTTCTCTGGGATCAGGGACATTGTCTTCACTGTGGAGAGAAAACTTACTTTACTTTGCATATTACTGTTATAAAAACACATATGGAGCAAAACTGAACTACACTGTTTACTTAGAGCAAGTAGAAAACAACAGGCATCCACTTCGTATTTCTCCAATTTGTGACTTAGAAACAGCATTTCAAATAACAGCTCTGCAAATACCCAGTCTAAGTTGGTATTCCTTTAGGTTCATGTAGTAAAGTTGCCTCAGTGACTAAATATCTTTTATTTTGATTAAAGCCTTTTATCTGAAAACATGCCTAAGCAAAATTGAAACTTTGTTCTTTAAGAGTCTCTACCCCAGGACACATTACATAGACTGAATGATCACTGCTGCTGAAATGTGGGCATTAGAATTATCTTTTCTTGGTGTTACGTATTTTTCAAAAATACCATGCTTAACGTAACCATTGCAGGTTTTAGAAGTCAAAGACAATGGAAATAATTTTATTTCCTCAAAAGTTAGTATTATATTTAATAACAGAAAGCGTAAGAGGCAACACAAAGCCTTACCATATATCCAAAATGAGCAGGGTTGCTACAATAGCATAGACTCCATCACTGAATCCTTCAACTCGTTCCTTACTTAAAGGCTCACTGAGGTAAAAAGTGAAGGTTTCTAAGCTATGGTGTTCGTCCTCTTCATCTCTAAGACCTGGAAACAAACACCAGACAAAATCAGATAGTATAAAAAGACAAAATCAGATAGTGTAAAATAGGTACTTAAACAACCTATTGTGACCTCCCTTTCTTTTTCCCTCCACCTGCCAAAATCCTTCTGTAGAAAGAAGGCTGTCATACATCCACACAGGTCAGTCACTCCATCTTTGTGGAGCTGTGCCTCTCCCTGAGGTTTATGTTGCTTTTGGGCCCAAAAAGCCCTATCCTTTAAACTGTATGGCAGACCATTTCCACCAAGTGAATAATGACTCAAAAGCTGTAATTGAACCAAACATTTGAGCTAAACAAATTGGAAAGCCCTAATAGCTGTAGGTCTTAATACTGCATGGGATTAAAAACTCACTGGAGGATGCACTGGGACATCAAATAACTTTCTTTAAAATAAATCCAATCTTTGGACTGGATTCTGAACTGGACAGCTAGCCAAGTTGCAGCACTTCATGAGTACAGACTGGATGAAGAAAAAGCCTCCAGCTTACAGAGGAATTAAAGAGAGAAACTGAATGAAAAACAAGTATTACCACAATGCAGTCAACAGAGTACTAATTTAAGTTAGTTAGCCACGCAATAGGGTGAGACATACCTGACTGTGCCTGTGTCATAATAGGCACAAGCAATGGTCCTACATGTTTATTCTCTGGCTCTGAGAGTCTGGCTTTAGCTGTTTCACAGCATTTCTGCCTGTCTATTATTGCTGCCACATGGGTGAATCGAAGGAATCTTCCTAAATGCAGTGTAGACACTTGGGCTTCAGCTAGGCTGAACAACAGCAGAAGCACAAAGGTGTTACTCTTCTGACTCTTCAGTTCAAAAGACATGATCTGTTCAGTGTTTTTGTGGTCAGTTTATACTGCTCTCAAAAAGGGGCACCCCACTTTTTGGCTGAATAGGTTGCATGGTCCTTTATTTTAGCACTGGCAACCTCCTTCTCAGCACAGTTTAAGAGCAGTTCTGGCTGTTGGTGTGGTCGTGCAATTGTTAGTGCTGATGCAAGGAGGGCACAAGAAACATATGCAAGGAGTGTGAGGGAAGGAAGCACTTATTTAAGATGACTTAAGCCATATGTGAAGGCGTAACTTTAGACCACAGCAGTTAGATTAATGAGATGCAACACCTTAAATAATTAATTGTCCTGAAAATGTTTAATTTATAGGTAATCTTCTTGCCAGTTTGAAAATGTGAGACCATAGAGTATTGTGGTGAGTAAAGTGACACAAGCATAGAGCTTGCTTCCTGTTTTCTTCTATCTCCATGCTCCTTTTTTAGGACAAAAGGTTTAGATAGCCTGCGGCCATCATTCATGTACTTGTCTGTGTGTACATGCATGTGCATATTCAGGACAAATCAGATAACTTTTGCACTCAGAAATGCTCTTTGAATGTGTTGTGCCTTACACAAACCTAGTCACAAATTAAGGTAAATGAGGGAGCAAGAGAGAAACTGTCTGGATGAAGCAGACAGTTCCATAAACCCCCAAATCACTATGTTCCCAGTCTGAAAATGGAAGTACAAACTAAAACTACTTTGTTTCAGGCTATCTGGATAACATGTTGGCAACCTAATAATGTATCTGGACAAACACCCATTAATACTGTTACTCACCAACAATCTTAGTTTTACACCACGTAGTGAATCGAGTGAGATGTGGAAAAACAATTACAAGCCCAAGAAATACATAAGACTGTGGAAAGAAAGTTAATACAGTTTAAATTTTGTTTTCAGAATATGAATTACCCTCCAAGCTTAGTATGAAACTATTGCTCCTAATCTTCAGGTACTGTCACATTCAATAAAACAAATCCTGAGTTGATTACATGTAAAAGGCTCATGTGAAATGCACATGCACCTCCTGAATTCTGCACATGCAACTTGAAACTGCTTTTTGATAACTAATTTAGTGCCAGAATGAAGCAAGATAAAACAAGAAGCGAAATAATTCTGCTAACAAAGTGTAGTAATGACTTCACTGGAAGTTGGAGAACTATCCCATCTGATCCTTATGGGTCCCTTCCAACTGGAGATACTCTATGATTCTACTACTTATGTCCCAGAGACACCTCAGTGGGTCTTGAGTGATTCACAGGCTTTGCACAAGAGCAGCTTGGAGACTCTTTTCATTGTTATTAATATTGGAAGAAAATACACTAGTGAACAAGGCAAGGGAGAAGAGGGAAGTAAGAAGAAAACATATTTTCAGTTAAAATTAGGCCTTTTCACATTTGGACTCATAACTGTCCTTTTTATCAACAGCAACCCAATTCCTCCCAAATTTGGGTATTATTTAAACACTGCTAATTCCCATGGGATCTTTCTCAAAATTCTCCTAAATCCAGCTTTTCCTAAAGAACAAGAGGAAAGGAAGCTCAGGATACATCAAAAACCTAGATTTCAGTTCCAAGAAGGAGTTCTGAGAAAGATAAAAGCTATTAATAAGTAGGAACAACTCGCTGTAATTTATAAAGATGGCAGAGAAGAAGGCTGTGTAAGAGCAGGCCTTAGCCAAAAACTTTTGTTTTGAAATGCAGATTGGCTAACTAGTCTGCTTACTTTGTTTGCTCTTACACCCTGAGTGCAGCAATTATACTTACTTGCCTTCAGTTTGTGCAGTATGATACTCATTTCACATAACCATACACATTATCTCACTTACTTCTGATAAGCAAGATGCTAAGTTACAGTTTAGAAGACCTGCTTCAAATTAAGAGAAGCATTAAAAAAAGAAAAAGTAAAAAATCAGGCAGAGCAAATAAGGTTAATGCTACAGTAGAATATTCTTTCGACACTGTCCAGACTCATGGATCAAATAATTACGGACTGGTATCTGTAAATTGAACACCTTCAACAGAAAATAGCAGCCATGATTACAGCACCACAGAACTGGCATATTTCGTAGAATCATAGAATAGTTAGGGTTGGAAAGGACCTTAAGATCATCTAGTTCCAGCCCCCTGCCATAAGCAGGGACACCTCACACTAAACCATGCCACCCAAGGCTTCAGTCTGCATATTTAACATAGATATAATTATTTTAATACACAGTCCTAAATACAACTAATATAAACTCCTGCATCAAAGTTTTCAGTTAATTGGAGAACTTACCAAAGGAATAAAGAAAAAAGAGCAGATTGCTGCTAAAAAGCATAAAATCGGTCCTCTGAGGATAATCTTTAAGATATGATGTTTATAGAAATTCTGATTTTCAGACATCTGTATCTGTTGATTAAGTAAGTGTGGGTGATAGAATCCATACGCTACTATCACAGCCTGCAAGGAGAAGAGCATTACTGATGTTACATATAAGTACATGCAGCTTATCAAATGTAAACCCATAAATCAACAAATTGCAAACCACTCTCAAAATTATTCTTCACTCCCACATGGAGGGCTGATCTTAGAAACTCTGAGATTTCACCATACACTGCACGTCAAGATTTTGTTTCCTCTAAAAATCCATGTCATGACCATAGATTTTAATGAAGACTTCCATAATGAGGAATATGAAGTGACAAGGACTGAAGCTGAAAGACCATGTTCACTCAGCTATGGCTGCACGGCTCAGTAATAACCTCAGGAGGAAAAGCCAATTGCTATTTGCCAAAGAAATTTTAAAGAGTGGGAAAGGAATTACTATTTTGTAGAGTTTGAGATCAGCTGATTTAGTTACACAGATCAGCTTCACATGACAATGCAACCTTTCAGCTTACATACATATACTATGTTATTACAACCAACACAACTTTGAGAAAGAATGCTGTACAAACAAAAAAAACCCATTTAGCAATTACCCATAGTTAATAAACATATTTTAGTTCTACCCAAGAAAATCTATTTAAAAGTGACAATTTAAATAGATAGCTGCAATACCTGTATAAGGCCAATGACAACAGCACAGACACTGAACAGGAAAATGCCAAAAGGTACCTCTGGAAAAGAGGCCATTAAGGAAAACTAGGAAAAAAAAAAGAATGCAACTAGATAAAATATTTAAGAAGCAATGTAGGAATAACCATAGAAAAACAGAAGCACTCTTCATTCAGTATTGAAACTCAAAAGCCTAAACAGTATGTCGCATTTCAACATAATTTCACTCAGTGCAATTTCTAGCCACAAACACAGGCAGGCATCTCAACCAAAGACATCCAGAGAGATGGCTTTGCTTTTATGTTGATACTGCAAAACCTCAACCTCTCTGACACTATCTCCATAATAACTACACACTGGCTTGCAGCTAAGCGTAATGCTTAACAGTAGTTTCAGTGGGAAAAAAGTTGAAGTTGTGAAAATTCTTTTTGAAGAACAATTTAATTGCTCTACCTCCATGGCTCCCTGTTGTATTGATTTATCCAGTTTCATTAAAGGAGGGAGGAAAGCATGGTTTAGTACCAGGGTAACATTGAAAACCTCCAAAAATTACTTTAGCTTCAAGTCAAAGTAAAAAAAAAACTATGTTCTGTTGCTGACAGAGATCATTTTAATGACCACAGCCTTATTCTTTCCAGACTAACATATATATCTATATCTGACACAAAACATATTTGCAGAGAAAAAGATGCCTCTCTTACAAATCTGTTCTACACATACAATAAAAATCAAGATACATTTTAATCAACTGTTTTGTTCTGCTAATATGGTGTTCAGTTGCAAATATTCTTGCCAGGTCCCAAGGTTTTCTGACCAAAAATTGTGCAGAACATCAGATTTGCAGATGAATGAATGGCTGTCAGAATCAACCTTGCTGTCAAGTCAAAATGATACTAAAAACTGTCTGTGTTACAAAAGGAAAATATTCTGTCATCCAAAGAGGAGTTTGAAACACAGCTTTAGCTCCCTTACAAAACGTAAAACTACCATCAGACAACTCCAACATTTTTCAATACAGATGCTTTTTCAACAAGAAATCACAGGAAAATACGACTTCCTGTGATTATAATTTTTCTTCTACAATACCCATTTTCTGCCTGTTCTATAACATGCAGTAACTGGAGGTTATAACATGTCCTTATGAATTTTTTAAAATAAAAAAGGCGTAACTATTACAATGGATTCGGGGTTTATACAACAGTGACACTTTTCTGGGTTTCTGAATACTTTGGTAAAGTCTCTCCAAACAAATGAAGAAACCCCCCCTGTAATTTAAACATATGTCAAATCTTAGAAATCTACTTACTGTGTATGGCAGGAAGGTTATGATCATCATACAAGCCTAAGAAAGAAAAAAGCATACTAAAACACTAGGCAAAATACAAAGCAAGGTATTCCCTCATTAAAGGTATGTCCAGAGAATGCAACACAAACAGGCCAAATACTCGTGCTGTGTCATGAAAAAAAACAGATTTCTAAAGTAGCTGAGCTTTGACTGTAACAAATGGATAGTTCTGTACACATCTTCCTTGTTTACTATCTAGTTTATACAGGCTTATTTTAGAAAACACTACTGTTTTGTTAGCAATACCACAGGCAAAATTTTTGCTGTGGTTCTTAACAGACTTCTTTGAAAACTATCAACGCCAAAAGTACCACACCTTCTAACGAGGCGTTTCTGGTTTGTCGAAAAATATCTCAGATTACAAATACTCCATACGTAGGGAAGCCAAATTAAAAACAAAAAAAAAAAAAAAA
>NDXB01007452.1:72371-114920 GCA_002631895.1 Agapornis roseicollis | reverse complement strand
AGGGGGGTTGGAACTTGATGATCTTAAGGTCCTTTCCAACCCTAACTCTTCTATGATTCTATGTAGAAACTTTGGGTAATGTTATTACCTAAGCAAATTCAAACAGCAAACATTTCTGCAGCAGGAAGCTGGAGGTAAACAAAAATGTATTAAATGAGGTTCCTTTAGGTTTGGGGTATTTTTTTTTTGGTGGTTTGTGTTTTGGTTTGTTTTTGGTTTTTTTTAGCATTCCAGACAGTAAATGTCTAGAGGAAATTGTCTGGGATAGTGATCTAATCAAGTGAAATTACATGCCCCGTCAGTTCTCTGACTCAGTTTCCTCACAGTAAGACAGGAAAACTTTTTTGTCTGCTTTCACATCCTACAGGATCGACTAGATCTCTTTAGTTCCTTAGTGTGATAGCACATAGGTCGATTCTGCCTTTGTGCTGAGATACAACCATTAAGGCCAGCCAGTGTTGACTTTGTAGGACAGGGCCACACCATTTGCAAAGCATTCAGCCAACCATCCTGACCCTACAAAACTCCTTGTGTGGATAATAGCCACAGAGTCAGAGACACAAGTGACCATGCCACAGGGGAGGGATACTTTGGAAGAGTTCTTAAGCAGAAGCCACAAGCAGGGTCCACAGCTGCTCAGGTAGCTGGGTGGTAGCCTGGGACAGAGCCCAGCTGCACTGCACTGCACAGCACAAGGTGTGCTGCTAGACCAAGCAGTGCTGGCATCACCACATTCCCAGTTTCACCACACCCACTGGCTCACTTCTTCCCATTGCTGAGTACAGCAGCATGGCCTCATGGCTGGACATTCAACTGGGCTCTGTGTGAAAGTCCCACCTGAACTACTCAAGAGTTGCCAAGGGCCTTGGAGGCAGATTTCGGCCTCCCTTGCTCCAGCAGAAGGGCTTCCAGCTGCTCAATACCAGAAGTAAAATGTTTATCTTAGATGTTAAAAAGAGCAGATGCTGGTTTCATTGGATCATAAATAACCCAGGAAGATGCATAGGTTAAAGTGCAATGTGAACCAGATTTTCTTTCAGATTATATCTTCTTTGTATGGTCTGGCTTTTAAGGTCATCACCATCTGGAGCACTGGATAATTCAATTAGAAGATTGATTTTGACTTGACCTCATTTATCTTTTGGAAGTAGCATTGTAAATCACAGCTTTGTGAGCCACTGTACAAGGCAGTTGCTCTGTCTTCCACCTTGCTCATTGATCAGACTGACAACAGCACATCTGACTCTAAGATCTGGAGCTGGTCTTTGTTTCTGTGACAGTCTGGCTTCAGGAGTGTAAGCAAGAGCCAAGCAACTGAAGCAGAAATAACACCAAGTAGGAAGCAAGCCATTTCTGTGCCACAGGAAATGCATGTGCAGAGAGCAACCATGTGTAGCCTGAAATTGTGTTTGTGAATAAATATTTCAGTTACTGTTCTTAGTCTGAGTTTATTGCTGGCAGTGGTCCTTGTGCTCAACAATGGTGTCATAGAAGCTGAGCTTAGCATTCAAGCTCAGTTGAAAAATGACAGCAATGCATGTTTTCTGCCAATTTTAATACAAACTTAGCAGCTGAGTGTGGCATTCTCTACATACACTGCATACTGGGGGTGGAGGGATTGTTTTGCAGAGCAAGACAAGCACGTGGAATTAGCTAGCAAGGCATTTCTATCAGCAAACACATTTTCTCTTACAGTGACAACCCAATTGAATTTATGGCTTTGTGAATTGCTATGTCTCCATTGTCTTGCCATGGCCAGGATTATTTGCTTTGAGGGTGTCACAGAATTCAAGATGCATTTAGACAGATAAATGAGTAAATGAGATCCTGAATGGACTTAGATAACTGAAAATATAGAACTATATAGATAGGGACTGGAAAGAGGCAAATTAGAAGAGATATTATAGACACTGATAAACACATGAATACCATGAAGAGATTTGGGATTAGACTGTTCTCTTTTTCAACAAACTACTTTGAATTTATTGAGTCTTACACTATAGGAACTTATGTGTGCAAAAAAAATTATGTATGTTTAAGAAGCAACTAAGCAAAATCTTGGCAGAGAAAGCCACCATGGGATACTGAATTAAAAAAAACCCACCCATTTGATTCTGAAAATCTGAAGATTGATGGATATTAGGATCATATGAGCAAATATTATTTATGCATCCTCTTTTGATTCATGTTTTGGATAGGTATTTAATATTGGCTACTGATGGACACCAGATAATGGAGTAGATGGTGCTTGCTGCCTATTTACCTTTTTAAAATGCTGCAGGAACTGTCTTACTCTTCATAGGTATGTATATCATATGTGCACCCAGTGTGGAAGAGGACACCTTAATAAATTGATGCTAACATGGAAGAAATTGCAGTATTTTTATGCTATTGGTGGGATCTACACAGCCAAATGTCTTAAAACTGTCACCCAAGTGAGATTTTTTTAAAACATGTAGTGTCTCTGCCATATACAACACATATTTTTCTATAAATGAGTCTGCCTACTCAGCAGGAAACAGGTCCAGACTAAGAAAGGCCTCATGTATCTTAGAAATAAAATGACTTTAGGGAAATACTTATATTCAAATGGCACACTCTGCTTTGTCAATTTGTGTTATGCTTGAAAATCAATATGTCACTTTGTCTTGATAAAGGCTAAGTGCAGCTAATGGATTAATTGGATTATTGGGCTGTAATGAAAATGGTCCCACGAGATCACAGATGCACAAGATTGCAGACAAGATTTGAGACTACCCAGCAACAACTGAAAATACTTTTACTTTTGACATGCAGAACATAACTTGAATTTTTAGCACACTGATCCAGCAATATGGTTTACAGTTTGGATGGATAGTCACTATTGATTGATTATTTTCTTGAATGTCAAGGAAGATACATAACTTCTCCCAGTATAATTCAGTGTACGAATACTTCAGCGTTCCTGGATTAGCATTTTAGCCTTACTGGTGACAGGTATTTCACAGTCATCACTCTTTTTCTGTTTTTAAGTAATTCAGACATTGTAGATGCAAAGCAGGTGGAATGAGAGAAATAATTTACAAGCATTTTCCAATACTGTTCCGTGGTTTGCTGTTTCTTTTTTCTTGATTTGTGGTCTGTGGACTATTTCTGTAAGATTCACAAGCAGCAACAGAAAAGCAAGCCAACTGTCAGCAGGCTTGCTAAATTAGTTAAAAAATTCTCTCTAACTACATATTTGTGAACTGCCCTGGAAAAGACTGGGGAGGTCTGCAAATCAGAAAATCAAATAGGATCAATTTGTGCCGTCTCACATGAAACTTTTTAAATACTTAATTTTCTCCAAAAGCAGCCCCTGTTTTGCAAAAAGGACCAAGGAAGTGATTCAATACTACTGTAGGTTCAGAGAAGCAGGAAAGGGTGCACTGTGCTTTTGTTAAACGTTGCTCAATATAGGCAACTGCATACGGAAATTGATGCCTTCCCTATGTGTTAGCTGTTAATGCATAAAACAGCACAAACATTCATGACCTAATGTCTGGATGAGGAACTTCTGTGCTCTCTCACTTCTTTCTTTCAGATTGGAACTTGCAGGTTTTTTTGTTCATCCTACCTCAAAATACTGTGACAAAAAGAAGAAGGAAGAAAAAGAAATTTAGGCAGAAAATGTAATATAAAAGACATTTTTTCACACCTTTTGACATATCAAATGGAGACAGGGACAAATTCTAAGCCTTGTTAAATGTGAAGGCAGGTTGAATAACAATTTTAATTAAAAAAAAATAGTCATTATTCATATGCAGAGAAATTTCCATGTCGGTCAGGTGAATTACACTGAACTATTCATTTCTCTCCATTAAATAATTTTAAGTCACTGAAACGACTATGCCAGGTTGCCCAGGTATCTCTTTAAGATCCTGATCACTCTAAAATGATGTGATTATCTGCAATACTAGTTCTGAATATTTAAAACATACTTTAAAAATTCTGTCCTGTTTAAGGACAGAATAGTCCATTATGGAATAAGAAACTGCATGCCTGTAAATCAGGCTCTTTCTAGGAAGGGGAAAGAATTTGAATTCCCCAGGACATGAAGAACTGTCTTGGGCCTTTCATTTTTAAATGCAGGTCCTCATTTTTGTCACCAGAACTGCTAGATCACAGTATGGATGCACTTAGTTATTCAGTCCAGGTGTATGAAGCTAAAAGATCAACCTCTCTGTGTTTCTTCAGGACATCACCCTATCTATTCCCTTTTACCTAAGCAAAAATCACCCTGGGAAAAGTACTTCATACTTTGCCTGTCAGCTTAAGGGGCTCCTTGCTAAGAAGCTCAATTTAGCATAGACAGCCTCAGCAACACTGGTGATGTGTAGCAACTGCCTGGATCAGTTTGTCAGGAGACTAACTAACCCCAGTAATTACAGCATTTCATTTATAAATGTATCAGAGCTGAGCCATCAGATTAGCTCCTGATCAGCAAACAGTTCCTGTTTGCTGGCAAAGGAGTAGTCTTTTCAAACTTACTCAGCAATTTGTGTCAGATGCTAAATGTCTGTGGTCATAATTTCAAATTCCCATTTATTTTCAGTGAGTCAGCTGTTTTTTCTTTTCTTTGTCATAAAAACAAGTAGTTTCACAGGACTTGGTTTCCCTAGACGTCGCACTTCTCACTAAGATGGCATAGGTTGCTTCCTGTCCTCCTCAATGCTGAGGTCATGAAAACCACTCTGATCACTCATTTCTCTCCTATTTCCTTCACACTGAATCTCCTTTGGAGCATACCTGAGTATTAATGGCTTATTTCACAAATATAAAAAGTGCAAAAGCCATTCCCTTTTGCCTTACAGATGAATTGAGCGTAAAGAAAGTCAGGAAGACAAACAGTACATGGGAAGACACGTATTTTTGAAAGGCTGGCTAGCACAACTCACTGAAATTAATATATGCCTGTGAAACCACTGGGATTATAAATTCTCCTATCATCCTCTATCACTTCAAGCATTTTGCCTCTGTATTGTGCTGGTGTGAACAGTCTTTTCTCTTTTTTGACAAGGAACAGAATCCCATCTTGATTTCATATGAGGAAATCTCCTGGGGGACTTTGCAGATCCACAGAAGATGGGGCTATTGTTTGCTGGGAAATGACAATACCAGACCAGTGGAATATACAGCTGCGAGCCACAGGGCACTGCTGTTCCTGTGTTGTAATCTCCTCCAGTGAAGTCTTCCAGTGCACAGGGGAAAAATCCCTCTTGTCAAACAGGCATATGATTTTGGAGCTCATGTTCTTACTTAAACATAGGGTCCAAGAACGCAACACTGCCAAAAAACATTATATAAAGTGGTCCTGTCTCATGTTGTGCCAGCCGTGCACTGAGGGCTAGCATTGCACTGAAGTACAAGACATACAGGTTATGTGAGGTACACCATGCTAATGATTTAAATAGTGCTGTGGGATGTGCTTAGGCAATGGTACTCAATGATATTAGATCATCAGAATTGTTCCCAGGAAGTTTTTGATCCAAGACAACAAATAGACTCCCAAAGTTTCCTAGACATGGTAATTTCCAGTTGTGGCCATCATGTTAGGGAAGGCAAGTGGGCTTAATGGGCTGTGGCTTGTCCTAAAAGGATTGGCCTCTGTGCTAGTGAAAGATCTATGTTATGCTTGATTTACCATCACAGCTGTAATCACTAAGTTGGGCTCTTACTTAAACGACTTTTGTAATTGTGATCTTTAGATTTTATTACTACAATAGCTGGCATCTACAAATGGTACTATGGCCCCTAAACCTGTTCCAGAGAATGCAGAACACAGCAAGTTTGAACCCATCACTGAAACACCTCGTTGTCTGCGAGTGTCCTGACTTAACAGTGGGTTAAATCCAACTTTTCCATCTTCCTTCTGAGGTGGACACAAATGATGTGAGACCTAGTCTCTCCACCAGCACCTTCCAGTGGAACACCAGAACTGATAACAGCAAAGGCAGGACTAGGAAGCCCCAGCACAGAACCTTCTGGAGCAATTAGCACAGGAAAATGGAACTTGCCTTTGGAAAAAAATAGAAGCACTAACAAGTTCTTGTGCATTTGGAATGAATTTAAAACTCATTTTTCCTGGATGGGAAAAGAGAACAAATACAGTCAACAGCCACTTGAGCCAAGGAAACCAACCAGAGTTTTGTTGTTACTACTTCTGTGAGCAGGCTGCAGCATGAGATGAACCTCCCATATAAAAATTGGTTGGATGGCTGCTATTCTTTTGAATCTTGCTCTTTAGATACAGTTGTATCAAACACTTTAAATAACCTGTCTTATGTCACAACACAGCAAAGGGGTGTAAGTTTCAGACAAAACTATTTACTGTGTAGGCAGTCATCCTTAGTCATTTTATTGTTCACCTAAATGAACAAGTGCCTATAGGAGTAGCTAATTTAAAGACAAGAGAAATAGGACTACCTTATTCATTGTGCACTTTGAGAGTGCCATATTATTTAAGCACTTGGGCAATGATCCTGATGCTTTCCACTCTCATTTTCCCCCTGTGCTTCCCTTCCATTCTTCAACCTTACATCAGACCACAGAAAAATAATACTTAAAGGAGAGGTGCCTGTGGAGCAAAAGGGAAAACAAAACACCATGGGTGTGGAGGGACTCTGCAACAGTGGATTCAGCTGTAATTTAATGCAGTTTGTGTCCTCATCTTTCCAGGCTGCCCAGCAAGAGGCCGCATTGCCCAACTCATCATGTTTCAGTGAAAGAAAAACCCATGACTATTGTGACCAGGAAATGTTGACATAATGGAGTTACTAAGAAAACCTGAATATTAGTCATTCTTCACATTAGGCACATTGCAGGCAAGGTCAAGCAAGCTTTATTCACATTAATACCACTGCTCTTTTTTTTTTTCCACAGGGTCTATGACAATCAGGCAAAGAGCTTTCTCATTTTGTCAGTGCACAAAATGAAATAGCATTTTCCACAAACACACTGAAAAGAAACAGGAGCTTGTAGCATGGCTGGACCCAGTGAATAGGGAACAGGCTTATTGCAAGGAAGGGAGCATTGCAGAGAATCACCAGAAGGACAGATTCAGACATATGTGGTTATCTTCTTCCTCCAGCTGCTATCATTATTACTCCTCTAATGCACATGAAGAGACATTAACCCTGTATTCAGCAATTCTCTCTTAACACTGAAAAATCTGGGCAATGAACTGTCTCTAAGACTACACCAAGACTATCCCACACTTCTTTGAAAAAGACATTCCTGGAAGTAGCAGTAGCTGGATACCTGGAATATTGAACCACCTAGATTCAACTAAAGGGAGTTACTATTGTAGGTGAGGGCTCTGTTGCATGAACCAAAGAGGAGAGTGGCAGAGTTAGCTGTGTAATTTGAGCAGGATGAACAAGGAAAGAAGAGGGATGGAAACAGGTATGAGCAGGCACGCATCTCATATAGTTGTGGTGGTAGAGGCAGGTTCTTCCCCCTGTGGTGGGAAAGGAGGGGGTGGGTGCCACTGCAGGCCACAGGACCATCTGCCTGCTGTGTACCAGGGTGGTTTGCATGAGAGGCAGGGAAAATGTGAATTGCAAAGGCAGTGCAGCTGAACCTGTACACCTGCCTTTGCACCCCAGGATGCTGCCAAGTCGTTTGCAGGGACCATTGCTTTCAGACCAGTTTTCATTCTCACTCTTAAATTCCCTTATTAGGAGAAATCCACTTTCCATGATCTCAAACTTTCCCAAGGCTGGAATATATCCGAATTCCATCACTTTGTTCAAAATAAAGAACTTCAAAATCCTTTAGAAAAATGAATATATAAATCTCTTTAGCAGTTTAGATGAAGTTTATGGCTCAGAGTTAAGAAATTTAGGGCACACAGAAGATAAGGTATAGTTGCTTATTTAGTGATTGGTTTTTGATATCTTCCTTTTTAGGCCCTGAAGATATGTGTGAATGGTTGTCCCCGTCCCCGTCCCCGTCCCCAAAGCATTTCACCTAAAGACATAGACTAAATCAGTGCCATTTAGGATTAGAAGACAGGATTTCTACAATCTTGATCTCCATATTTAGCTACCTATTATTATCTATTTCCTCCTTTTCAGAACAAGCAATCACAGAAGAAGCACAGATGTACACATTTAGTAAATGATACTAAAATTGTGAAAATATTTGGGGGTTTATTGAACTGAAATGTGAGGAATGTATGTGCAAAATTTACATTGCTTCCTGCACGTTGCTAAGCTTGAATCCTTGAATCCTCTGCTCATAATTGATATGAGAATACAAAAATATCCGTTTAGTTTAAAAAGTCATTAGTACACCAACTTCAATGGAAGTAAGCATGAATGAAACAGAAACTTACACTTTCCTGTGGAAGTAACTGACCAGCAGTAATTTCTGGGTAATGAAAAGGGTAGTTTCAGGACAGTGGGATCTCAGGCAGAATTAACCACAAGTATGTGTCATCTATTATTCACTGTGAAGTTGGAAGGGGAAAGCAGTCTGCTTTTCAAATTTGAAAGCCAAAGGTTACACTCAAAATATTTTCAAGGTCTTAGTAAAATTAAGGTTCTTACATCTGCTATAACCCCCAAATATATAAATACTCTGCTTTGATTATGTACATCAAAATACATCATTCTCGCTATTATCATTATGTAATTCATGTATTTCAGTGTATTAAAAACCAAACATTTGGAGTCACTTATCTTCTAACTGGACTGCAAACAGGTTTTTGCTGGGATAGTATTATCATCTAATAGCTCTAAAAAGCATAAAACTACTGAACTACTAAATCTAATTTAAATTCCACTCAAAGAAATGGTTGAAAAACTCACTACAGATCTGCCCTTGCTCAGAAGAATTTCTTGTTAATTTGTGATTTTAAAGTTAAAATAATATTCTCAAACCTGTTTTTTTAATTTATTTTGCTGATATATTAGGTTTATTATGCTTGGAAAGCCTCACCTTTTTACGACTTAGGCTGCAATCTACCAGTATCTTTCCCCTGTTATCTCCCCTACTGCAATAATTTGCATTCTTTTCACCCTAGCAGTTTAATCATCACAATCCAAAATAGCAGTGTGGAATGATAAGTGATTTTTTCTTAAAAGGAATAAGATTGGGTTGGTTTGCATTTTGTCCCATTTCATTTGATAAGTGCATTTTTTTTTCCACTTAAGAATGTTAGGACAGGCATACAGCACCCATCATGTGGGCCTTAATACTGAACACAATAATACTGAGAACGTGACATTAGGAGGTGTCACAACACTTTTATCTGGAAAAATCCCAAAGAAAAAACAACAACAAAGAAAAGACCCCAACCGAACAAAATAAACTAAACCAAAACAGAAACCCTCCACAACCTAATGATCTAAAAAATTAAATTAAGTTTGTTCATTATGAAGAAGTTACTTAGACTACATATCCCTCAGAGATTCTGGCCTCTTTACCAATTACTCTGGTAATTTCCAATGATATGGACACTTGTTCTCTGGACACACAGTTCAGACTGCTATCCTTAATTCACTGAGTATACTAAACAGCAGCCAGATGGCTGCTTATTATGAGCCTTTTAGGAATTTGAACCCAAAGTGAGAAATAAAAGTGTGCTTTTCCCTGTTTTCCAAGGGTGTGAGCTGCATGCACACTGTGAAAACACAGGACAAAGCAGTTATAACATTTTCATTCAGTGTCATAGACATTGCCTGTGTTTACTTTTCAAGGTAAAAGAAGTTCATTCAGGAAAAAATGATAGTGTTATTTCCTTTTGGAAAAGGAGTATTAATTTTTTCTGTTTAGAAATGGTGATGCACCAAAAGTGCATCCACATCAGGAAGAAGGAGAACTGCTGTGTGTTTGGAGCATGGCACTGCAAGAGCTGCCTTTGCTGGGCTTTGCACCATCAATCAGCTGCGACCAGGTCGTTATTTGATTCTTCCAGTGAAAACAGTAGTTAACAAAAGTCTAAAGAAGTATAAGGCAACCCATCCTGCTCTGCCCTTTCCTTCCATCCCAAACCAAAGCCTCACTAGATTTTGAAAAAACGTCTGCAATGAAACAGACATAGTGCACTGGGGCCAAAATCCAAGCGATCGTCAGTTAATCTCCAAAATGCCTAGCAGAACACTTACACAATAGTCTAATTCAAAAAGGTAAAGCACATACTATAGCGCTTCAGTTATTTCAGCAGAACTTTGAGCTCTAGCCTGCCTGTCAGGGCAAGGTGTGAGACAGGGAAAAGCCTAGTGGTCATCCCACTGCCTAAGAAGTCCATGTATCTAGGCAGAGAGTACCTACACCCCCTGGAGCCAGAGACTGAAAATTGTTGGGATGGGAGAAAGCAGAGGCCAGGATGATTCCATGTGCTGTGCCTAGAGGATATGCTCAGCCATCAGGATAGGCCAGCCTATTTGTTTTGCCTTCCCCAAGGAGATGAAGTGGGTAGGATCCCTTTGCTTGGCTGCTGACATTCATTTTCTTCCTCATACTTTCACAAGGTCACTTCTGCTTGACAAGGCTTGGCTCAATCCTTGAGTTCATAAATTTTCAGACTCTAAGTCTGTTTAAGCCTTTGGGTTACAATACATATTTTAGAAAGACTTACAGGCTTAATTTGAAGACTTCCAAATAAACAAATGCACAATGATGTTCCTAAGTATGTTTTCACAGTCATTGAGCTATGCATTCAGAAATGTTTCCTGTTATTTCTAAATTCCTTCACAGTCAGCATCAAAGTTCACTCTGACTTTTTTGTTACCTGTTAACCTTCCATAGACCATCATCAAGCCAGATCTTGGTCATTCTTTTGTAGAGCAAAATAATAACAGCTTATTAGTCTTCTCATAAATGGGAGACGTTTGATTTCCTCAAATATTCCCCATTACCAAGTCACTATGATTTAGGTTCCTTTCCTACTTCAACTGCTTTTCCAAACATGGACATCAGCACCAAAAAATCTGTTCATTTTTGCTCCCATAAATGCAATATGGAGATAATATTTCTTTAAGCCACTACAGCCACAGATTATCCCCTTTGATCTAAAGTGTTGGAATGCAGATCAGAATGAACTAGTTTTCTACTGTTATTTGCAATCAGCTGTAGTTCCTGTTTAGTGTCACTGCTTTCTAGGAGAAGAGAAACTGTATTTTGACTTCCAGTATTTTCCCTCAGATAGAGCTGTTTGTGGATGTAGCTGGAGGTTTTTCACAAGGCCACTACCCACTACAACTGAAGCACAACAAAGAAAAAAGAGGATCAAAAAGGAAAAAAAAGGTTCCAAAAATAACCAAGAGTACCTGAAGGGAGAGGAGAGGGAGGAGGAACTGTAGGGGGGTGGTAATAGCATTTATCTTTGACAATCACAGAACATGTTTTAAAACATAATTCCTCATTCTTCAGTTACCTACAATACATCATTTTACAAGATTACTTCCGTGTAGCTGTTTTACACATTTCAGTCTTTCAATATATGCAACACTGAAAAGTCCTTTGAATTCTGAATTATTATTCTTCTTTTCTACCCTGGCTTTCTAAGGGAACAAGCCCTATACAACTATGCCATCTGCTTGTCTGCCTCCCAACTCCAATTTCAGTGCAACACTGAACTTGAGCCATCTCAAAGAAAGAGGTGTGAAGTTCTCAAAGATGCTAAGTTCTTGCAAGTTCATTGAAAACTGGCAGTGAAAAAGAGGAAAGATGCCAAATTTTATATCTCATGGTGAGTGAAAGACAGACCCAATCCAACACCTTCTCTATTTGAAGAGGTAGCAGCCATCTGGCCAGGGTATAGGAACATTTTGGCCGGTTTGTTAAGACCCATGTAGCTCTGAATCACCCACAGGATGCACAGAAGCTTTTCTGTGTTAGGTATGTGAGAAGGAGCTGAAGGTGAACCTGGGGAAGAACAGGACTAGAGCCTATAAAATACACATCTAAGGGAAGCTAGACTCCATTCATTTTGCCATTCCTCATCTTCCACTGATTCCTTTCAAAGAAATTACCATCTTGTTAATGAGGACAAGGAAACGAGAACTCCTGATAACTTCTGGGCTATGTGCCAGATCATCACAGGGTTTACATAGGTAATTTACAAGAATAAGGAGTGTCACAGCTGCAACACTAGGAAACTCAGTGATACCCCGCAGAACTCAATGAAGAGATGACAGCATTGTACCAACACACTTTTCTGCCATCTTTTCCCTGTGCATAGTCATCACCTTGCACCAACCTCACCATATGTAAAAGATTACAGTGAAGACTGCATGAAATGTTTGAGCTGGTTCAATTTTATACCAGCTTCCTATCAAATATCATTTGCATTTTTGGTTGATGAGGGGCTTTTCTTTGCACTTAGCATTATACTTAACCTCTTTGTAGCTTAAACACATGCAGCTGATTGTATCACTTTTGGATGAATAGAGAACCAGGTTTTGAAATCCCCTGACCTTAGAAACCTGATGGCAAATCACAAGGGATTTTGGAGTTGAACCCACACCCTTATATTATTATTCCTACACTGTTAAAACCAGCATTTAGTAAAAGTTCATTCTGCAGCAAGTTCAGGATGTGTTCTTTGAAGGCTGTTTCCTGGATTTCCTGGTCCAAAATACCTTCTTGTAAAGTGGCTCCAAAACAGCATGGGT
Source organism: Agapornis roseicollis (assembly GCA_002631895.1). Lineage (NCBI taxonomy): Eukaryota > Metazoa > Chordata > Aves > Psittaciformes > Psittacidae > Agapornis > Agapornis roseicollis. The sequence goes on along the minus strand of NDXB01007452.1, from coordinate 102,279 downwards.
TCCAAGGAAGAGTGTGACTTTGTGTTGTACACATTTGAGAAAGAGACCCTGCCATGGCAGATTGACATCTGCTGCCAGCTAGGCTCTTTACTGTTAGAATAACAGTAGAAGCTGGAGCAGCAACAGGGAAACAGCTTGTCAAGACAGAGCAGACATTGCTGAATACAAGTAATCAAAACTTGAAAACAAAGTAAGCATTGTTGGAGAAGCAATGGGAAAATGTGTCTGTTGGGTAACTGCTGTGTGACAGTAAAATGTCAGAAAATTTGCTTTGCCTGGGACTGCAAAGGCCACGATGTGATTTGTGTGGGACTGTTTATCTGAGAGCTGAAAACTAAAAAAGTTGTAAAACAATAGGAAAAAATCCTTGCAATTAACATCTAAAGGCAGTTCTCTGGAGAAGAAAATTTATGCAATGCTTTTGTCCTAGGGGATTTGAATGCTTAGACAACAACATGCTGGGAGTCAGTGGCTTTATACAAAAGAATTAGAAGTTGCAAGCTGGAGAGTGAAGACACCAGAAGATGCATTAGAAACTCATCCGCACAGTACAAAGGAGCATTAGATACCTGAAAAAGGTTTTTGTAGTAGCTAGTGAAATGTGCCTGGATCTGCCTGAGCCAGCCAGAAAGAAGAAACCAGTCTGGATCATGGAAGGGAGGTTAGTTCCCAGCTGCAGGTTATAACACAGGGTCAGTCTCCACTCAGCATGGTCTCCCAACACTCCTTGGCCAGTGACTGAGATAACAGCTAAACCAGCTCATCTGTTTTCCCCAGAAAGCCCAGGAGGATCCCATGTAGGGCAACATGATTTCCTTTGCTCTTTGTATGTAGGGCAGAGCACTCATTTGATGTGCTATAGTGTTGACCCTCCTTCTCTAGAGAGCACCCTAAAGGATGGTTTAGTGTCTCTCCTTGTTCATTCACTGTATTTGCAAGGAGTACCTGTAGCTCACAGCTTTAGACTGTCTCCTGGGAATGGAGTGGGACTTCTTTCTCAGTCAGAGAGGAAGAAGGTTTAAACCTGAACTTCCCCCATATTATATGAACACCCCAATCACCATCCCTACCTGCCAACAACAACTGTTACCCAGAGCATGTGGGGTTTGCAATACAGTGGCAAGGAAACATAGTTTAGTTTATTAACCCAGCCATGCTGTAGGCTAGAGCCAGATTATTTGCCTCCATGAACTGTCAGTGCTGGGCTCTCTGCTTTATCACTGAATACTTACATCCAAGGCAAGACCAAAGAATAGCTAGTCTGATTTTGGCACACTCCAGTCAAACCAGGCACTGACTGATGATTCCAGCTACCAGAAGTGTTCAAGGTTTCATGAATGCTGATGTATGTCATCAACTAAGCAGCTGAGGTGATTGATACACTGGTCATTGTGATGTACCTTGGAGTGAAATAGCACACTAGATGTTCTTCCTTTTTCTCACCGGCCAACACACTGGATGAATTTCACCCACTGAAAAACATGCTGGTGCCAACAGTGTTTGCTCCCACTACACCCTCTATGAGTGATCCCCCTGAGCTAGGTTTGAAGGAGTAAAGTGGCACAGAGAAGTTACTTCAACCAGACAGGCTACAGATCCACAGTGTAACAGTCTGCATTTTCAACACTTGTGTTAGTTTCAGAGGATGTAGGAGTACTGTGTGTCCGCCCTGAAAGCAAGAGCAATTGTGCCATTTCCTGTGCCTGTGGAATCTTCAAAGGCAGATTGCAGAGGCTTTGAGTCAGGCATCTTCTTTCCAAATCACATGCCTGTGTGGAAGCTATTAGTCACTTGTGTCGACCATCATAGCATGGGACAAGAAGTTGAGCTCAGTGGAGTACTTCGTAAATTTAAATATCTCCCATTAGGAAAACAACAACTTCCATTCCTCTATGGAAATTGCAAACAAGAAAATAGACTACTTCTTGAGATACTTGCCAGGTCCACCTTTGGTATTTGTTAAGCACTATCAGTGTAAGCACTGAAGTGCTGTCAGTGTAACTAGCTGGATGATTTCCCCGTACAGCATCCAAAACACATGTCCAGCTACAGCTGTTCATTACTTGCTGGAGAAAGGCAATTGTAGTCTCAGTGGACTCTGCACTGGCTGTGCAAACAACCAGCATCATCGTTTTTGCTGCCTTTTGTCTATAATTTGAATAGCTAAGAAAGAATGGGTCCATGTCTCACATCATCATCAAAAAGCATGAAGAAGATGGGGTAATATATTTTGCTATTTATTTTGAACTGTTCTACAGAGTTATTCCTGTGTAGCAGGGTTGGTTTGGCTTTCCCCAAGGCAATAAAAGCTGGAGAACTTGCAAACAGCAGCCATGCTATTGCTTGAAATACACTTACCAGCTCTAATAGCTCTGGCATTCCAAAGACTTTCAACATTTAAAGTATTAGAAACTTTCTGTTCCAAATTCTGTGTACTTGGAACAGGTTCTCATCTAACTTTCCCATAAACTAAAGAAATATGTATTGATGACTTGTGACCAGTGAACACTAAACCATGCCACAAAACTTCCTAGGCGATCAGGGTTGTTTGAAGAAAATGACAACATCCACAACTGGCAATGGCATCAAGTGTCACTGAGGTAATGGGCAGAGTTGCATTCAGGTACATCCATCCATCCTATAGAAATTGTAGCTTTGATGCCTGGGAGGCAATACATTGTTTCAAACTATTATAATTGCTTCTGCTATATAATTGCACTTATAAATCTGGCAGAGGCTCAGATTTATGTATGTGCTCATGTATTCTTGTTCTGGATTTGTGTTTCTTAAAAAAGAAAGATTATTTATTTATGTATTAAAAGGAAGTTCAAACTCTAAAGCAGAATGTGGGTACTTCTGGTTTTCTTAGTGAAGTATCTCTGCTCACAGCTGCCAGTCTGAGAGTTCCCCGTCAGGGTGGATGTGGGGAGTTCATGAAACCAGAGCAGAGCTCTACTAGTTGACAACCCCTGAGAGCAGCTGCAATACTCAAGATGCGAGAGAGGACCTCTTCCTAATGGTTGAAGCAGTGCAGAGTCCAGGCAGAGTGAAGGCTCTCGCCCTCTGCCTGTGTCATAGCCTGGTATGACATGAAAGACACTGCCAAACGACCCTGGTCTGCCAGGCACAGAGCATGCTGCAGCTGAGCTGGATGTTGGGGGAACAAGCAGCTGCTTCCCAAGCGATGGCATCACGGAGGGGCATTATAAACCCATTGTTCTAGAAACAGGCAGGCTTCCTGGGGAACCAGTGGAATGGAAATGGGTTTAATGTGTCTGTAAGTGTAAACTGTGGGTTCAGATTAGACTAGACCACAACACATATCAGTGGAGCCCCAGTGGCTCATGAACAGCATGCACGGAAGTACTGGGCTTCTAAGGGAGGATCCCATACTCACAACCAAGGACCACCAATGAGACATCTTAGAATCCCAGAAATTAACACAACAGGGAAGACTCATGAACCGAAGTACACAACCAGGAGCAAGATGATTTAGGGAAGGAAAATGGACAACTTGTCTCACTGATGGTTAGTTACACTGCAGCATTCCTAGGAGAGTATAGGATGTGGGATGGACAATACAGATTGACCAAGAGATGCTATAAAGCAGTCAATTGTTTTTTTTCATTTCTGCTTACTTCTACAACTGGCCTAATCTTAGTCCATGAAGTGCTCTTCAACAGTGTCCTGTGCAGCCATGTGTAAATGAAATCAGTCCTCTAGCTACTTTTAATTTCTTTCAAGGACTAAGCTCAGGTGCATATTTGTCTGCATGTACGCAAAATCAACACCGCTATTGCTTACTTATAAATACTTTTCAGTGTCTGCAGATAACTAGATTTACCATTAATCATTAATTGTGATTACTATCCGTCCAAACTTCGGGCAATTTCACCCTGTACCTTTCTGTGCCTTAACTAATGCACTAGGAACATTTGCAGCTCTATTTTTGATACTGCCAACAGGCTTTAACATCTGAATTACACCCTTGGCAACTTAGCTCAGCCAGACTGGGCAATGGTCATATAAGGAAGGATTTTAGAGATGTGATCTGTTCTGATGAGCCCCCACAACTGGACTTCTTGACAGACAGCTTGTAAGTCAACATGCAAAAAGTTCATGCCACAGGAGACTGACTTCTGTGAGGTCTCCCGCCAGCTGCAGGGGGAAGCAGAAGAAAACTGACCTTCTAAGTCTTCCCACCCTCACCAGGCACAGCTGTCCCCACTAATGGGAACGAAACTTGTCATCCTGATTCTTGCTTTTCCCTTTCTCTGGCAGTGAGGTGAGCTCCCCAAGCAGCATGGTGCAGCATGGCACAGCCCAGCCATGTCACCTCTTGTGCTTTCAACAAGCTCATGGGTCTGTTTCCAAATTACCTTCTTTTTAGAAACCCCCTCTAACCCAGAGCGCTTGTCTCTGCCCCATCCTCCTACCTTCCCCTAGCTCTCTAACCAGCCTCTTCCTCAGCACCCTCTGCTAGCAAAACAGCTTCCTGACGGCTTCGTATGTCCTAAACCAACTTCCTATGTGCCTCTCCCTTAACAGATTCGATTACACGTATATACACTTGAATAGGTACTTTTACATTAAGTATAAACATTTGATTCTTCCAATTATTTCTTTAATTCTTTTGAGAATTTCCTCATCAATGTGTTTTCATGCACCATACCTAAAAGTTACTATGCAAGATGAAATTGTACATGTATTCATGTGTATTCATTGGAGCATATCAGTGTGATCAGTCATATGCTATAAATTGCACATTTATTCTGATCTATTCCCTCTGTTCTTCCTAGAAGTTCTGACACTCAGTACTATTCCATACTAATGCTCAACCTTCTCAGTTTTCACTGTTCTCCAGCTAATTTGAGACCTGATGACCTCTCAGTATGACGCCGTGCAAAGCCTCTGCAGCTAAAACCCCAAAAAACTTCAAGTCTAGTAGTGTTTACCAACACATATGAGTCCAAAGAAGGGCCATGAAGACAATCAGAGGGCTAGGGCAGATCCCGAACAAAGACAGGCTGAGAGAGTTAGGGCTGTTCAGCCTGGAGAAGACTGCGGAGAGACCTCATTGTGGCCTTTCAGTACTTAAAAGGGGCCTTTAAGATGGGGAGAGTCTCTTCTGCAGTCCTGTTGTGACAGGACGAGAGGTAATGTTTTTACACTAAAAAAGGGCAGATTCGGGAGGAAGTAAGAAAAAAATTCTGTACAACAGGAGTGGTAAAACACTGAACAGGCTGCCCAGAGAGGTGGTAGATGTGCCATCCCTGGAGACATTCAAGGCCAGGCTGGATGTGGCTCTGGGCAACCTGACATAGTTGAAGATGTCCCTGCTCATTGCAGGGGTTTGGACTAGATGAGCTTTGAAGGTCCCTTCCAACCCAAACTATTCTATGATTACTGCAGAAATAACCGAGCAGCAACACTGGAAATGAGGAAATAATCATGTAAAGCAAGCATTTCACCATATAGAGTCTCCCTACAACCAGATGTGAAATTATAGATTTCACCAGTTGCAGGGAAAGAACATTTTGTTCTGGGACTGCATTTGGGATATGCAAGCTCTGGCAGGAATTATTTAACTTGAAATGAGTGAAGATAAATTAATAGAGTTTCCATTGAATATGCCAGGACAATTACTTTCAGCCTGTTTAAAAATATTCACAGAATGTACTTCAGTATAACATCACAAGGACAGTTCAAGCAGGATGGAGGTCTCTAACTCAGGACACGTAAGTAGATTTACTGCTGAATTCGGCCTTGCATGTAGGAACAGGCTACTGCAGCAAAAGCTGGCCCTTACTAGTATTTTAATAACTGAAAAAACAGCAGTTTTATGACCATTTCTGTCCTATTTTCTTTTCCTCCCAACTTATTTTCTTAGTTGTAGATGGGCTGGATGAGAGGACATGACCTGAGACCAAGCGCCACTACTGCTGACAGAGATTTCTGTGCTCCAATACTGAGTCACAGCGCAGAGGAAGCTGCTCCCACGGGGCCAACACCATTACTGATGTCTCAAGAAAAGGTTCCTTATCTCAAGCTACAAGAACAACTACACACAGCTAAGTTCTGATCAACAATATATCAAGATCAGATTGAACAATGCATTTGGGCTCAGGCTGCAGTGAGTGTGTATTGCTGATCAAGATGAAAATTGAAGACAAAAAAGCCCTAAGCTATTAACATTTAAGAATTTTGTATTTTAAAATCTTCCAAGCATACGCCATTAAACAGAAAAATTTAGTGAATTAAACACAGTGCAGTCCTGTTTGAGCAAGCTGAAATCAGTGCACTTATTTTGATGTCATCACTTGCTAAACTTGTCCAGGTAGATGCCTAATGATATGTCTCTACTTTTCCAGCTGCATGCATTGTGTTAGAGGCACAATGCTGGGCACAGCACAACAGTGATCTCATCACATGTTTGAAAATCACAGATTTAAAAAATAAATACAGAAAATACGGAAGAACACTGTTACTGGCAGCGGGGTGCTGTGGTGTTTCTGCACCATCCACAGTATTTTACAGGTCCTTAAAGAAAGCACAAACACATAAGCATGCGGATTGTAAACACTTTATTGATTCACATGTGTTTTCAAGGCACTTTCATGCTGTAGTTTAGAACTCCATTTGGTAAGAGAGGGAATCCCTCATAAACCCCATCTTCACTAAATTGAGATTAAGCACATAACTTCAAGGTTAAATGAAACAAGCAAAAAATTCAAACCAGATCCTGACCATAAACTGCATACATTCCTGGAATCACAAATATAATCCGTAAGTACAAAATGTTTTGGATGAGAGGAATTTCTAGATTGTTTGGTATTTAGGAAACCCAGGATGAGATTCATCCCAGTGAGTTTTTACCATCTAAAAGTGGGACTCCTAACTAAGCCAGTCACCTCAGCTCACCCAGAGTTGATGCCCCTCATATTTATTATCTATATAAGAACAAGGTGAATTGTCCTCTGCCAGAGACTATTCTGTATTGTCCACAGGGAATTATACCAATGCAATCAGATCTAATTTTTTACACTAGAAATTCAGGGTAGGATATTAAAGCAAATCCATATGTAGTTGTCACTTAAAATATACTGATACAAAGTTCTCATTAAATAGGATATTAAAGCAAATCCATATGTAGTTGTCACTTAAAATATACTGATACAAAGTTCTCATTAAATAGGATATTAAAGCAAATCCATATGTAGTTGTCACTTAAAATATACTGATACAAAGTTCTCATTAAATAGGATATTAAAGCAAATCCATATGTAGTTGTCACTTAAAATATACTGATACAAAGTTCTCATTAAATAGGATATTAAAGCAAATCCATATGTAGTTGTCACTTAAAATATACTGATACAAAGTTCTCATTAGAACATTCCATAATATGGCACGGTTGTCTCATAGTAGCACCAACTGAGGGAGAAAACTGAATGCTGGCACATTTACTGATGAATTAGGCATTTAGTCTCTTTTTATAAGAAAAAAACACACACAAAAAAAAAACCAAAACAAAACAAAACAAAAAAACAAACAAAAACCAGCAACAACAACAAAAACCACCACAAAAACAAAACCAAACAAACAAACCCCCAAAGCTCAATGTTTAAAATACAATTCCATAATGCCTGATCTACTTGAAATGAACACCTGTTGTTAGCCAGAAGCATTCTGGAGAATGTTCAGCCCATTCAGCTGGAGCCAAAAAGCCAGCACACCACCTTTTCTGTATTTTTCATGTACAATTTTTTGCTCAGAGCATGCAAACGCTCAAACTCAAGAATGCCCATTCTATTACATGTTTCTAATTGCACTGCTGCTTTTTAACTCAGTTGCTATTATGTCATGGTCTCATTTTTACCATTGCCAGCACTACAGCAGACCTGTTTCATCCCCACTGCACACAGAGCACCATAACTTTGGCACACCTGTCTTTACAACAGCAAATTGTCAGTAGTGGATTTTGTCACCACTCCACCAGCATTTAGCACTACACTATTTTGGTACTGAGTTGGAGTCATATCACTTGGTCTCCTCGTAGGCACTGCAGTATGACACCTCTTTTGCTGTTGACAGGAAGGTCTCAGAAGCAGGGAAATGTGAGATGGGTTTCTTTAAGTGTCAGAAAAGTGTAGGGATTATAATGCTTTACTCCTCCTTGGAGTGAGGCTTTGAGGAGGTGTAAAGGGATCAGGTTCCTGCTACCGGCTAGAAGGCATCAGAGGCAGACTTGCTGACAGCTCAGACCCGGAAGAAACTGCAGTGCTCTTGGTGGTAGCAGAATTGGTGGTGTCAGAGAACAGATGTAAAGATGTAAAGAGATGTAAAGATGCACCTCCACAAAGGATGCTGAGGTGTCCCGGTGGTGGCTGGCAGCACCACTTCTCTGGATGAGAATTTCCAAAACCAGTTCCAATGATTTTGTTTGGAAAAGCAGAAAAGGTCTGAAGTACAGATCTGCAGCGATGCACCTGGAAACCCTAAGCCTTTTATACTGATTATATACTGCTTGAATTCAAATCTGCTCATACTGGCAACACAGAAATACGGTAACTACAGAGAAATACAAAAAGTGTTGAAGTACACTTTAGCTTGAGCATATAAAGGGTTCATATCTTTAGTCTCTAGTGTTCCACTTGACCAGCCTAAAATGTAGCTTGCATATTTTCCAGTGACATGGAATACTGTCCTTGAAGTGAGCTCTGAAAAATGCATTGCTTCAAAACGCACCACAAATATGGCAGAGGTGGTAGAGGTGAAAGACTGCCCACACCGCTCCTGTGTTTAGCTCCCAGAACACAGCACCAAGCGGCCCTCCTCGCAGGTAAAAATTTAAAATGTATAAGCACAGCTAATCATCAACAACAACAAAAAATCATTCAAAACAAAGTAGTGTGAAATGAATAGCACCAAGGATGTAAAGGCCCATACATCTGTTCCATAAAATCAAAACCTGCTGTACCTAGGTTCAAAATAAAAATTCCAGTGTTAACTGAGTGACTGCAGTGCTGAGCCTGCATCCTCATACTGAGCACAGTGTTTTTACAGAAAAGCTAACTGGAATCTGTAGGAATGCAAAAGTACAAAAATAGATTATGTTCAGTGGCTAGTGAGGAACATTCACTTGAAGGCAGTTCATTCTCTGAAGTCAACAAGAATTTTGCTGTTCTCAGTGGAAAAGAGACCAGACCTTAACTGGAGACTGCACATCACTATTGAGCTTGGACTCCCAAAACCACAAAAATACTCCCTTAGCAGGGCAATTATTGCACATTTTACCACCAGAGAAAAATTAGAATAGGTAGTACTTGTCATAATGTGTAAGGCACATGTGTTCTGAAGGTGAAGGGTAGCTTCTGAAGCTTGAGAAGGGTACACATACTTCTTTGCAGAATTGTTTCTGTAAGTAGCTCCCCAACACGAAACAGTATGCAATAAAAGACTTGATTCTACTGTCATCTGCTTCAACTACCAGACTCCAGAAAGAACTGTGTTTATTTTACTGAAGGCAGAATTTAGCCTGTTGTCATGAGGAGGTGTCCTGGGTTCAGCAGTAGCAGTCATTCTTCTCCTTCTTAGTAGCTGGTGCAGTGCTGTATTTGGAGTTGGAGTAGCTGCATTGTCTATTGCTTTGCCATCAGATCCAGAGACATCTTCTTCCCTTTGAACGTGCTGTATAGTGCTGAACAGGGCTCTGTAAGCATAGGCCAAGCCCCAGCAGGTTGCCATTTGTCCCTCTCTGGTATGACCAGGATGACAACACACCTCAGTTAAGTGTTTTGATGTGTACTTCCAGACATAACCTAATCCTGAGGATAATGCAGCTGACAGGGTGACTGGCAGAGACACAGTTTTTGCCATGTGGATTAGGAGTCATGGATACATTTTACCAGTTTGCAGACATGAAAGGCTACAGTTCAGTATCAAGTAAGAGAAAAAAAAAAAAGAACAAGTATCTCACAGCAAGAGTAATTTACTGGAATCCTTATCTACTGTTACTGCTGAATTGAATTCTAAACTTTCAGTTCTGTTCCCAGATGAATACTTGTCAAAATAGTAACAGCTCTGTTTCTTTAACACTGGTGTCTGAAGAGCCTTTGGGTCAAAATTACATTATTGAGATTAGCACCTTGACAACCTGATGTTGGCAATTGCATATAGAAACAGTTTAAAGTTCTTCAAATAGAAGTGGTGGCTCAGGAAAAACTACCAGACTTTTATAGCAAACTTGGTTCTTCAAAAAAAGCCATTATAATAAAAATAATAAATCCATGACAGAACATTCTATTTTATGCCTGCAACAGTAACTAAAAATATTACATAAACAAGGTGCAGTCAAAATCTGTAGGGCCAAATTCTGCATTGAAGCACTAGCTGGAAATCTTACTTTATCTACTATGATCAGTAAGACTTTTATTATTATTTCACATGTATGTGGATTTCATCTAGCAAACAGAGCATCACTTGACCTATAATAAATAAGTTTAATAAAGAACAAATTATTCATGAACAACATATGCTCTCTTTTCCATATTACATCAATCAGCATGACCAAAACTTGCTGTAACTACACCCAGTATTGATTGCGCTTCAAAGCTGGGTTTGTTTTTCGACAGTACTGGATCATTTCAGGATCAAGGTTTAACCAGCTGTTTTGAGGAGACTGTTCTACAGTGAGAGGAACTACTGCAGGAAGCATCTGTTCATGTCTTACTGCCATGAATGGTGAGGCTGTATTTCTCTTAGCCCCCTTCAGGAGAGGGGTCACTGTAACACTGGGTACAGTCAAGCTCCGTTCCAGACATCTATCTGGACTACTGAGAACTGTGTCTGTTTGACTTTTGACAAGTGATTTTGTTTTCTCTTTCTTCTGACACATTAGCAAAATGCACACAGAAATTACAGCAGCAATGAGCAGCACAGACACCAGGACCAGGGGGATAATGATGTACCAACGGTTGCTACTTTTACCTGCCTGATCTCTGGGACTCCTGGCATTACTCTGGGTTGTGGTCTTAGTCCCTGAAGAGACACTTGTTCCCACTGCCAGATTTAGCAATGGACCTTTCTCATGTAGATTTCCCCAGTGATTCTGACCTGGCCACATGGTTGGCTCAGTCTTCTGTGGTGCTGCTGTAGGCTCTTCATTCTGAAAGGACGCTGCTCCCTTGTCCTTTGAGGTAGCGTTAATCTTTAAAGTGGTCATGCTGGTTATGGAAGGCACTTCGGTTGTAAAACCCTGCACGAGTCGGGGACTGTGTGGAACGATGGAATACTGAAAACAGCCAACAGCAGGCTGCACAGCATCTGCCCTAAGTATATACGTGAATGAGTCATTTAACAGATCAATGCCTGTCATATTTGTATTGATGTCCAGAAACACAACACCATTATCAATGTCAGACTGGGTGAACGTCTGAATGTCTTCAAACACTACATCATTCACAAACATTTTCTTTACAATCCTTCCATGAGATGGGGGCACTATCACTTCAAACCTAGGATTGCTATTTGTCAAATTCGCTAGCTCAGAAGCATCCAGGTCACTGCTTCTGAATTTATAAGCTGCTTGATTTGAAATCTGCATGTCAGATACAACTTGTACTAAAGGCTTCACTGTGATGTTCAGCACTTGTCCTGTTAGATTGCATTCTGTAGTGAAAAGCATAAACTCTAGTACTTCTTTGGATGCAGTGAGGTTTGTCAGGTGGTAACACAGCTTTCCTGAGTATAAATCTGCTTGCTCAAATTTCGTAACCTGTTCATTTCCAATCATCAGGTGCCCGTATTTGAGCGGCTGAGTTATTTCATATATGATATTAGTGCTTTTTCCATTTGTGACAGCTGAAAGCTGAACATTAGTAATAGTGACAGATGTCTGGCCCTGTGGAAGCACAACACTGGTCAGGTTTACCAGGAAAAGAGTGATTGGTATGACTTCAAGACTGAACAGCTTGTATAAAGGGCGGTGTTTACCATCAGTCACACTGAAATAAAACACCCCAGAAGATGAACTTCCATCCTGTACAAACCAAACTTTATCACTGTCAATATCGGCTTGTGTGAAATCATTTATAGAGACACTGAGATTGCTTTTCATTGCTAAATAACCATTATTGGGGTTATTAACAATGGTGTATTTGAGCTCAACTGGGGCATTATCTAGGTCTTCTACTTTCAGATTCTTTGACCCCAGCACTGACACATCTCCCTGCAAGACTTTCAAGTGCAGGTTTTTAGTCTTCAGTTCTGGAGCTTGGTCATTCACTGGAACAACTGTGATATTAAATGTCTCTTCTAAAACTTCACCATGGGGCTTTATCACAGACTCGCTTTTTAGGTTTAACCAAACAGCAAAAGTGAAATTGTCCTTAAGTGATTCAGAATTATCATGTATGTACACAATTCCAAATTTGTTCAGTACGCATTGGGAGAAGTTGGGTTTTCCTTTGGTAATATTTCTTTCTCCAACAACTACCACACCATGTTGGGGTAAAGATACAACTTGATACCAGACTTCATATATGGAGCGCTGCACCTTAGGTAGCTTAACCAATAGATTTGAAGCATCTAGATTTGTTCTGTTGATTAATACTCTACCTCCCTCCTTGACTGTGGCACCTAGCAGAAAGGTAAAGAGAATTTTAGAAATTGACTATTTTATAGCTGTAATGTTTAAGAAATTAGGTATCAAACACTGATGATGCTCAGTAAAGATTCTGCTTCATGATATACTTGATTTCCATATGTCATGGCTAAAAATACATTACCACTATTATTAAAATACAGGCATATATACAAGACAAGATTTTCTGCTGATGCATACATTAAGAAATATCTATATTCCAGAAGCTTTTCTTGCACTGTATAGCAAAATGAAGAATACAGCAGCTGGAAGGATGCAGATACTTAATCTCATTTTTAAAGATGCAGTGATGCAGGTTTCCAAGCTACTGTCTACACTATACTCTACTAAAAAAAGTATTTTAGTCATTTGTTACGTATGAAAAAGTAGCATTGTTTTTTCACATTTATTTATTAGAATCCTGACAGATCAAAACAAATTTGGAGACCAAACCATACAGTGTCTTTACCTGTATTTGCCAGAAGATGACTGTTCCGATCATGCCTTGTAATTTCATATGAAATAACAATATGGAACACCTGGAGGTCCAGAGCCGATGGTGGAGAGGAGACAGTAAATGTGAAAAAATCTTCTGCACTCCAGCCAGCTGACTCACTATGTAAGTGCTCATACATGATCACACCTTCATCCACCTGTTTCAGGTGAAGGGAAGCCACAGATGTAAGAGGAGAGACACTTATAACACAGAAGTGTACGTACAGGAAAAAGAATATTTGGAACACTGTTCAAGAGAGCCCTTGTATCTGAGACCACAAAGTGTATACAGAATCATAGGAAAAAAAAACTTACAGTCAAGCCCAATCGTTAACCCAGCACTGCCAAGTCCACCAGTACACCATGTCCCTAGATGCCACATCTACAAGTTTTAAAATACCTCCAGGGATGGTGACTCCACCCCTGGCAGCCTGGTCCAATGTTTGACAACACTTTTGGTCAAAAGGTTTCCCTCATAGCCAAGCTAAACTTCCCCTGGAGCAACTTCTTGTCCTATTGCCTGCTACCTGGCAGAAGAGACTTACACTTACCTCACTACAACCTCCTTTCAGATAGAGAATGATAAGATCCCCCCTAAGCCTTCTTTTCTTCAGACTAAATACTCCCAGTTCCCTCAGCTGTTTCCCATCACGCTTGTGCTCCTGACCCTTCACCAGCTCCACTGCCTTTCTCTGGACCTGCTCCAGCATGTCAACGTCTCTCCTGTAGTGAAGGTCCCAGAGCTGAACACAGGATTTGAGATGTGGCCTCACCAGTGCCAAGAACAGGGGAATGATCACTGCCGTGGTCGTGGTGGTCCCTCTATTCATGTTCATCTAGCTGTTGACCAACACCAAACACAGGTCCTTTTCCACCAAGCAGCTTTCCAGTCACTCTTACCGAAGCCTGTAGCATTGCATGGGGTTGTTGTGGCCCAAGTGCAGGACCCAGCAGTTAGCCTTGTTAAATCTCCTACAATTTGCTTCAGCCCATCGATCAAGCCTGTATGTAACATACACTGAGATTACCTCAAAATTCTCCTTCTCTTAAGATGAACTCTGTGTTGCCAGACAAGCTTACCTGAAGGTAGGTGAAATGTTACTGTGCATGAATACTTACTAAAGTTCACACGTGAAGAACAGAGATATAGAACACTGAGAAATTTTTCTCAAACTAGCAACTGCAAATAGAAGCTTAGCTGGACTGTACTTCTAATGAATTGGAGTTTCACATCTAGGGTTTTTAATTTATAGGGATACCAGTGGATCTGGACTCAATGTCCTGAAAAAGCATATGAAAGACTGAAGGCTTGAAAAGGACTCTGATGCAGATATTTCATAATGAATAGGCAAACACAGTTGGTAAAAGACTATGGAAACCAGAAGGAGGTGAAATAACCACTGAAATACAATCTTATTTATAACCAAGAGCTGATGAGATTATTTAGAGATAAATTCCTACATCACAGCAAGAAGGGGATTCCCAAGAGTCACAAATGAGTCTGGTTTGTCCTATACCTGCCTTCACTGACCTTGTAGATCATCACAATCAAGAAAATCTAATCAATCCCAACATGAATGTCTAAGCTTCGAAGTACTGCAAAATGCTGTAGTCAGTCTTCAGAGAAACACATATTTATACAAGATACAACCATTTGCCATGCCCCCAAATCAAAAGGCAGAACTTTCAGAGTAGGAGTCTCATTCCACACCTACACTTTTAAGATCAATACCATGATACATTGAAACTGCAATAGGATTCCTAATAACCTCAAGACCAGAACTCTTACTAAATCTCATCCAGTAGATTCAGTGTCTGGTCTGCTTGGTAATTCATTCACTGGCCTGCAGAGAAGACAGCTATATCTATTAAATCCCTGGTAACTTCCCAGGGAACTACTTACCTGGCTTTCATATGTTAGTTTACAATGGCCAGAAAGATCTCTGTCTCAGATGGTGCTGATTCTAAGTTTACTATTCATAACAGGCTGCAAGCACCCTGAAAGAACTCACTACCATGTTTTCCTATCACATATGCTTGAAAGGTGTGAAAAAAGAAAACACCTTCCTCACACCCTCTCCCCTCCCCTGCTGCTATCATAGATGAAGCATTTTAGCAGTATAGAATCTGAGTTGTGACTACAGAGAGAGTTAATCCTGAAATTACTGCAACAGACCCCACTGAGATCACTAGGGAAACAGGGCTTTCAGGGTCGGTTTTCTCAGCTGACTCAAAACCATCCCATCTCATTGTCTAAAAAATTCAGACTTATGTGATAAAATCCTATATGCACATCTCTAGGTTTATACTTTCCCTATACTGATTTAATTCTTAATGGGTATTGTAGGACAAAACAAACAAAATTGATACTAAAATGACATGTTGGTTCAGGATAACTTTCTAAAGCATATATCTAGGACTTCAAGATGGAGAATGCTAATATCTGTAACAAGAAAAGGCACAATATGCATTCTTTAAATCCAATAGTGTTTAGTATCAATCTTAATAAGATGAGGGTTTTTTTTCAGTTGCAAGAGCATGCTAATATCTGGGATAAGAAGAAAATGGGACTGGTAAGGAGTTCTGTATTTACCTCTGCAATGAATTTAAATGTAACAAAGAAACTCTGGCTTGCTGCAAGATGAAAATACCATAGAAAGTATTGGCAGAGAAAAAAACCCTAAACATTATGTTGAAAACTTCTGTGTTACCCAAGTGGAAGGGCAGATGCAGGGACTGTGAGAATGAAGACCTTGGGCTCACTGTAGGAGAGAATCTGGTTCAAGGCCATCTTAAGAACGTGAACATGCACAAGTCCATGGGACTTGATGCAATCCATCCAGGGGTCCTGAAGGAGCTGGCAGGTTGTTAAGCCACTGGCCATCATACTTGAAAAATCATGGCAGTTGGGGAAGATCCCGATGACTGAAAAAAGGGGAAATATAACCCCCATTTTCAAGAAGAGGAAAATGGATGACCCAAGGAACTACAGGCCAGTCAGTCTCACCTCTGTGCCTGGCAAAACCTTGGAGCAGATTCTCCTGGAAGGCATGCTAAGGCACATAAAAAACAAGGAGGTGCTTGGTGGCAGCCAGCATGGCTTCAGGGAAATCCTNGAAGGCATGCTAAGGCACATAAAAAACAAGGAGGTGCTTGGTGGCAGCCAGCATGGCTTCACTAAAGGGAAATCCTGCCTGACCAATTTGGTGGCCTACTATGATGGGGCTATGGAACTGATGGACAGGGGTAGAGCAGCTGATGTCATCTACCTGGAGTTGTGCAAAGCTTTCGACACTGACCCACAAAACATCCTTGTCTCTGAATTGGAGAGACATCAATTTGATAGGTGGGGCACTCAGTGGATAAAGAATTGGCTGGATGGTTACACACAAAGAGTTGTGGTCAATAGCTCAGTGTCCGGCTGGAGGCCATTGATGAGTGGTGTCCCTCAGTGATCGGTGTTGGGACCAGTCTTGTTTAACATCTTTGTCGCTGACATGAACAGTGGTTTTGAGTGCACCCTCAGCAAGTTTGCCAGTGACACCAAGCTGTGTGGTTCGGTGGATATGCTGGAGGGAAGGAATGCCATCCAGAGGGACCTTGACACACTTGTGAGGTGGGCTGATGCCAACCTCATGAAGTTTAACCATGCCAAGTGCAAGGTCCTACACCTGGGGCAGAGCAATCCAAAGCACAGTTACAGGTTGGGCAAAGAAGAGATTCAGAGCAGCCCTGCAGAGAAGGACTTGGGGGTGTTGGTCGATGAGAAAATGAACATGAGCCAGCTTCAGTGTGTGCTTGCAGCCCAGAAAGCCAACCGTATCCTGGGCTGCATCAAAAGCAGCGTGACCAGCAGGTCGAAGGAGGGGATCCTGCCCCTCTACTCTGCTCTCGTGAGACCTCACCTGGAGTATTGTGTGCAGTCCTGGTATCCTCAACATAAATAGGACATGGAGCTGTTGGAACAAGTCCAGAGGAGGGCCACGAGGATGATCAGGGGACTGGAGCATCTCCCATACGAAGACAGGCTGAGAAAGTTGGGGCTGTTCAGCTTGGAGAAGAGAAGGCTGTGTGGAGACTTCCTAGCAGCCTTCCAGTATCTGAAGGGGGACTACAGGGATGCTGGGGAGGTGCTCTTCATTAGGGTCTGTAGTGACAGGACAAGGGGTAGCGGGTTCAAACTTAAACAGGGTAAGCTTAGGTTGGATATAAGGAGGAAATTCTTTCCTGTTAGAGTGGTGAGACACTGGAATGGGTTGCCCAGGGAGGCTGTGAATGCTCCATCCCTGTCAGTGTTCAAGGACAGGTTGCAGAAAGCCTTGAGTGGCATGGGCTAGTGGGAGTTATCCCCTCATGGCAGTGGGATTGAACTTGATGATCTTAAGGTCCTTTCCAACCCTAACTATTCTATGATTCTGTAAGTGCTTAATGCAGAATTAATTTTCCTATATTGTCTGAACTGCAACCGTCTGTGAAAATATTTCTTGGAATCCAACAGTGATTTCAATTATAGTGTCAAGTTCCTCAACACAGAATTAAGTCAATGAAAACCCAAAGAACTAGTATTTTCAATTCTAATCAGATTTACAAGCTTCTTATTACCAAAAAGAAATTGAATGTCTTATTCTCCATTACATACAGAATATTTTTGCATGTGCCTAGAACACATTAAATAGTGAAAGCTTTATTTAGGATATATTTTCTCTCCCTCATACCTCATTCTGTACCAGAATAAATAGCATGCTGGTTAGGAGACATTAATTCTACCTGTAATAAGTCACTTAGGTCTACTTTGTCTGAAGTAAAAACGGCCAGTATAAATACCTCCATCAGAGAAGAGAAGTATACACATTATTGCAGGTCAAATCCTTACAGAACTTACAAAGATCAAAGAAAATTTAAGTGTACATTAGTAAAAACTAAAGCCATAGAGAGTAAGTGGCATGTTCTGACATGACACTATCTGATAAACATACGTAAAGACCATACTCATAAGCAAAAAAGTGTAAAATTCCAGAACCATAGCTGAAAGACGTTCTATCGGATGTGCTTACTGTTTCACCTAATGCTCATAAAACCCACAGATTTTAGGAACAGAAGGGCACATTGTCATCATACAGTTAATCTCTATCAAAACATAAGAGAAAACTTGGCAACTATTGCAACAAGAGCAGTATCATAATGGGATTACAACACTTTTACAATGGGATTACAACATTCTGTGTTCGCCTTGATTTATAATGTTCAAGCAGAGTTTCATTTCACCACAGTCCTTGACCAGGTTGTTTCAAAGTCTGATGACAGCTAATAAGAATGTCAACCTTTCTTCCACATTTTGTTGATCAAGTTTCATTTCTGGCCTACAGATTTTTTCATCCCTTCATATATACTAATCAAATAGCCACTTCTAAAATCTGTAAATGTAGGTTAAGACCAAATTATCTCTTAATTTTTTTCCAATACTGAACTTCTTTTATCTCTATCACTTAGATTTCTGAGAATAACTTACTGCATGCAAAGGTCACAGCTATATTCAGATTCTGCACACAGACAGAAGTAATTTCAGTTGCAAAAGTATGTTTTCCATCTAGTTACGTGAGCTGCCACGTTTCAGTCATTCAAGTATGAGTCCCAATATTACAGCTAAGATTCTTTAAACACTTAATATCACAGCCAATCAAGTTAATAAAAGTCCTCTTGGGGACACCCATGAGGACTGTGCACAGCTGAAATTAATCTCCTACTTGGACTTTTCATAGATCAAAAGGCTACTCCTTCTGCCAAAAACTAGAGGCTTCCAACCTCAGACTGCTGGTTAATGGCACCAGAACAGCTCTTTTTGAAATACTGTTACAAGCAAAACAGTGGAAATTGCCAAGACCCTGCTAGTATCCAAGTAGAGGGGAAAAAGGGCTCCTCCTGCATTCATTACTAGATGCCAGATATTTAATGACATAGCAAATCTGGGTGATTGCACTGATGGGTCACATATGCCTGGTTATTTAACAGATATAAATGGATCAGACAAAGAACAAGCAACTGAGATGCCCTTTGAAGTAACAATCTATCCCTGAACTTGGTATTGTAAAGTAAATGCTTACCATAGACTGCGTAAAACTGAGGATTTCCTGAGTGGTATTATCAGAATTTACTCTGATTAGCCTTCCAAGTTTTGGGGAAGTTACAATCATAAAAGTTATAGTTCTGTTTCCTGCATTGGTCACATCACTGGTTACAGCTTTCAGATCATGTCGTGAAATAGGCTTCCTGGAACCTAAAAAATGTCAATTATAAGTAACACAGATTTGAAAGAGCAAAGGGCCCCAAAGGGCAAGTTTTGTATGCATGTCTCACCCTCTCATCTAGCTATTCTACTCAGCATTTTAGTAATGTTTTATAAGATTAGCAAGTTTACTCTTTTTATAGCTACCTTCTACTTAAAACTCTTCTACAGCTTTTTCAGTCAAAAGTCCATCACTAGGATGTACCCTGGTTTTACAATAAATGAAGAAACTGCTTTTTTCAGCGCATGTAATTGCTAAACACTAGCTTCTGCAAAACCAACCCAAAGTAAAGAATATAGCATGCATAAGAATCCCTGTTCCTAAATTACATGTCTAGAACTGAATTAAAACTCCAGTCACCACTGTTTCTGGTAAACCCAGCTGCCCACAGAAGGCAGGGTGATTTGGCAGGGAATAGCCTCAACACAGCTAACTTTCTAGTGAACACACAAACCAAAACTGATTATTACTGGCAGCTTGAATCACGCTTTATCAATATGAAAAAAAAATTTCATTAAATGAAATTAAAATATAGATACTGAATTAAACACATTAGGAAGAACATCACATCACAGAAATAATCACCTGAACTAAAATAATGTATTATTAAGATGGATGGAGACTGAGGGATAACAAGATCCTTTTAATATATAGCACCACACTATTTGTAATATTGTAAAGATTATAAGGAGCTTTCTGGCACTTGGTCAAATGAAATAAATGTTGATATAGCTGATAAAAGCAAACCTACTAATTCCTTAACAAAAAAAGAAAAACAAAAGTATGTTTATTTGTCTTCTTTTTGATGCACTGTTTCATGGTACATGTTTAATGATACTTTTGGAGGAGCAATAGATTCCCATAATCCTATTCCCCCCTGCTTCCACTTCTGCCTCCATTTTTACATTTTCTTCTTTTCTTGAGCTAGAAGCTTTTATAGGTACTAATACATAATTTCAGATGCTAGTAGTATATATCCTGGAAGTCTGAATTATCAATCCATCTTCAATAAAGCATAATGTTTATATCCTGCTATAATAATCAGAAGAAAAAATATAGTAAGCAAACCAAAGAATGGTGATGTTCTGCAAGCCTTTAGTAACACCCTGATTCTGACTACATGCACTTGTGCCCTGTTTCAAATTACATCTGCTCTGAAATAGAGTTGTTATAATGAAATGAGATGTTTTGACTCTGCCTGTTTCCCTCTTTTTACCTTCCTATGCCTCTCTTTATCTATACTGCTTTGAAAAGTAAAGCAGTCATGGAGGTCTAGGCAAATTCTTCCACACTGTACCTAATTCCAAGGAGTCTCCCTCCTCTTCCTCTCTCTTCCCTTTTTTGCATGACAGGCAGAGAGGGAAGCATGACCTTGTGTTGTGTGTATAGCAGATGTGATCAGGAATGTACAACTGAGAGCAATAGTTAATCAGACCACGTGCATCTGCAAACATAGTTATTTCATAGTTACTTACACAAATAAAGCCTCATCTTAACAAAGCTAAGACAGAACAACTCTCAAACATGGTCATACTGCACTGATGGAAGTTACCACTCCAGTTTTTTGTAACAGTACCAGGTTACCATACACCACCACCATTACAGTGCAGATGTCACTCACTACACAAGATGAAATACAGTCTAGGGCCACAGAAAATAAAGTCTCTAAGCTTTTCTGCAAAAATGAGATCCGCTGACAAACTTAACCTGCTCCTTCACCCACTTCTGTCCTGAGACTTAAGAACCTTTTCCAGAACCTGCAGTAGTTCTGCTGTGGTCTGACACCTCAACAGAGAGAGTCAACAGACTGGGTGAAGGAAAGGGAATTGAGAACACTGTCTCCTTATTCTCAAACATGGAAGCACAGAGGTTGCAAAAGCAACCCAACACAAACACAGGGAAAATGAACAGAGATGGGGAAGATGGGTGATGCACAGTAGGACCAAACTAATCCAGACAAATAAAAGATGACAGCATAAGGCCATCACTGGTACCTAACAATTTTGGTACCCATTTTTAATTGCCTACATTTAAGACTTGGAAAGTGCTTTGTAATGACCATTCTGCCTATTACTCCTAAACAGTTACGAATCATCTCATCTATGGACTGCTCAGACAACTTTGCTTACAAGTACCTACAAGTAAGGCTGCCTTTCCTTCTCAAGGAGCAACCCAGTTCATTCCTTCCTTGAGCAATTGCTTCCCTGAAGAAAGCAAACCCTCATATTTTAGATATCTAGCATACATGAGAGAAAACTAATCTATCTAGCAGTCAGTTTTCTGAGCACACCAAATAAAACAAGCTTCTGTTAAACAGAAAAAAAATCCACGAACTATATGAACAAATCCGGTATACCAAACACAAAGGAAGACAGCAGTACATGCTCTTATAAAATCGCAGAACAATATACTTGAGAGAACACCCCGTCATAAAGAAATGGCAACTTCTTCATGGTATTTTCAATTTTTACTTCCCTAGAGAGACAATTCTTCAAGTTGTCCAAATTTAACTTTTCCTGCAGTGCTATAAAATATAACAGGACACTAGCTATTGTTTTTCTGTGTATTAACCATTTGGCAGCATCATTACTGTAATAGCCATTTCATGATCAGCAAGTACAGCTGAAGCCCATACACCTCCAGAATGTCTTTAGAAAGTATCATAGAACAAACACATGAAAAAGCTAATAATATTTTTTAACACCAAAAAGGAGTTTTGCTAACCCAAAGTAAGCAAGAATTCAGGAAAAACTGTGGGCTTAGGTGAACACAGCTTGCAGTGCTGAAAGAAATACTGTACTTTGCAAACTGGAGAACAGATTGATAGCCTAGAGTCTTTTGCTTTCTATAGAAGTATCACATATAATTTTCTTACAATTATTTTTAGCTTAAGACAGAATTTCCATAAATCCCTGTGCCTGAGGCAACCTTACACACCAAATCACAGATTAATAAGCTTTTTAAGTGGATTTATGTGAATCCCATTTATACTGACTGAACTAGAAGATCATGCTGCTACAATCTCATTTTTTGTTGCCTGCGTTTAAGTAGCTTTCGTTGCAAGCCTGTGATTATGCAGCTTATACCCGGGAAACTTAAGAAACTAAAGTGTTCCTCTTCTGTATCAAATTAGTAACTCAAGGTATAGTTTAATACCTAGAAAGGCTTACCAATTCTCAGTCCCTCTCTGGCTGTACAGATGCTCAGAGCAAAAAAGAAGGTAGCACACACTAAAGTGTAATGCAAGACACTGCTGAGAGAAGACTAATCTTCATTTTAACCTTAGTCCTGCAATTAATGTTAGATTACTAACTCAATGAGGGATTACTCCTTCCAATGCAAAGTAGTAAATGGCTCTGGTGAGACTCTCTTAACACGTAACTCCTACATGGTAGGATTTCACCCAAAAAATACTCAGCTGTTGAACCAACCAGTACAAATGCACAAATATAAACCAAAGTCTTCAGTCCTCCTGATTAATCAGTGACTCAATGCTGCTGTCCATAACTCAGCTTAAACAGTAAGAAAGTGAATTAGCAGTTTGGTGAGTTTATGTTTGCTATTCACAATCTTGTGGACACAAGCTCCACTCTGCTTTTACCAGGCAAAATACAACCAGCTAAGACACATCTAAATATATGAATAAAATATCGACCTTTTAAACAAATATGAAGGGGAAATCTTGAGAGCTCAGGAGGACAGTGTAGTTGTCACTCTGTGCTTATATATTTCACTGCCAATTTCCATGACTCCAAGCACATTAAAGATTATAAAACAATAAAGCAATCCATTGTTTGAGAAAATGTAAATGTTCTTTTAAAACTCAGATAGATGTTCCAAGGTACAGTTTTCTGTAGTTTACCCAGCTAGCTACCCAAAAAATGTATACATATTTGTGCATATGCAACTTCTTCAAGTGTATAAAATCACAATAATCCTTAAAAACAGACCTGGGAAGACTCCAAGTCCTTTGTTCACTTCAAGGGTAATGACTAGTGTCTGAGCTGTTATGCTAAAAATCTGCCGAGGTGCAAAGTTCAAACCATCTGTCACCTGAAAGTTGAAGCCTCCAGACATTGCTCCTGTGGAAACAAAAATGTAAATTTATTCTTGTATTATTCTGTCTGTCATCCAAAACATGCAAACATACACGGGACTTCTTTTGCTCTTGGCTACAGTGAAATATATCCAAAGTAATACTGAAGCAATTTTTTACCAGTACCTTTACATCTTAATTAGAATAAATTTATAACGCAGAAAGAAGAACTTTCAAAGGATGAACTACTAGCTATTTTTTACACTGAAGGCCAGACAACCCTTAGATGCAAATCAGCAGAGTGCCCTTTTTTTTTCTTTCTTCACTGACTACAGTGGAGCTGAAACCAAGTTAAACTTGGGAAGACAGTGACTCCCAGATTGCCTACTTCTTTGTATCTTAGGAGGGACCAAAACACTTAATAAGTTACATTTTGGCAAAGAAGGAATCTGGGGACAAAACCAACTGAAAGTTCTTTCATTTAGACTTGCATTTTAAGGACTGAATCAACTACCAGGTTGTTTCTTTTGTGTCTTTACTCTGCTTCATCTTTGCTGAAGAGCCTATGTTGTCACATCTTAAGACTATTTCAGAGGTTATGTGTACTCATAATAAATGCACATCTTTTTCTTTAATCTTAGGACCTGTATGTATTTTGGCACAAGCAATAGCAGAATACTTCCAGGAGTCTGAGTGGATTCCTGTAAAAATACACATTTCAGAACTGACTTACTGCTTTAAGTAAAGGCTCTCCAGACTGTATAATTAGGTAGAAAGAGGGAATTAAAAATGAAAACATTAACTGCTGCAGTTATCATTGCTCATCTACTTGGTTTGCTGAACTTAGCCATGAGATACTGCTACATGACTGTACATCCTGAATGTGAGAGACTTTCATGTATTTTCACATAAAGATCAGTACTGCTTGCTGAACTACAAATTAGCATACCAGAAGAATCAAATGTGGGTTCTGAGATTATATTTAACAATTCCTCTAGGCAATGCTCTTACAACCAGCCAGCCTGCAAAAGCAGTTCTGCAAGATCAGATCATATTGGTTTTATTTTAAACATTTTTATTCTCTGATGTTCTCTCTTTGTAAAAATGCACAAGTATTTCCACATTTAAAAAAGGCATTGAGGAGTCTATTTGCATCAGGTTGCAGAAAAAAGGCGTACCTAGCCTCACTTGTATTTTTGGCTAATACAGCTCAATTGCCCAACTCATACACACATTTTGCCACTGGCAGTCAGGAACAGAACTAAATCCTGAAGTACTGCTTGGGTGGAGCATGTATTACTTTATCACAATTGATTTTTAAAGGAATATCTGACCAGATGTGATAAAAAGGACAACAGAAAGAGGAGTGCACTGCATTGAAAAGACACTGAGAATTCAGAACCAGCAAGAGTTCAGTACTGCCCTAAGGGAAAAAAAAAACCACAGACAGGGTTTAATGGCAGACCCCGTACTGTGAAAACAGGATAAGAGGACCCTGAAGTAGAGCAAGGGTGGAAAAGGGAAGGAATTCTCATACTGAAAGAGGAATACAGGACCAGAAAAC
Organism: Agapornis roseicollis; assembly: GCA_002631895.1. Classification (NCBI taxonomy): domain Eukaryota; kingdom Metazoa; phylum Chordata; class Aves; order Psittaciformes; family Psittacidae; genus Agapornis; species Agapornis roseicollis. Next base: position 77,257 of record NDXB01007452.1, on the reverse strand, counting down.
TGTGTTCTGGTTCTGCCTTTATGGTAGTGACATTAAAATCAGGGGTTATAGAGGAAACACAAAATTTAAGGGGAAAACATGAGAACAAAGAGGGAGATCTGCAAGTCACAGCACAGAATAAGGAGCACAACATAACTCACAAGACTGAGCAAAAGATGAAGGGGAAATTTTATGAGGTCTAACATTAGAGGCACAAATACAAAGTTCAGTGGTACTTTTTCTAGCAGTACAAAAGACCCTGAGTCACTGCCATGTACAGATGTAAAAGACCCATGGTGTCATGAGGGATGGAAAAGCTGTCTCAGCCAAGACGCTGCTCTTCCCCTTGGGAAGGGCTAGAGTGAGTAGGAAGAGTAGATAGGAGGCTGTTGAGACCATGAAGTGGGGTTTACTCCCAGGAGAAGACAAAGAATCTAGCACACACCAGAAGACTGAATATGAGGGACAGAGTAGCTGAAAAGGGGCAAGAGAAAAGCAGTAAAAAGCTGAATGACAGCAACCAGATAAGCAAACCCCCCTGGACAAGGCTGGGAGCGGTAACGTTAGAGTACTAAGTACACTTCTACCAACAGTCCAACATGAAGAAGGAAATCAAATCACAGACTGAGAAAGGAAAAGAAACAAAATGTCCAAAGAACTTTCTGAAACACTGGAGGCCATGAGGCTGGGCAGATGGCAGGTCAGAGCAGCTGTAAGAGGTGACATGTCACCTGAGCAATTTTGCATTTCAAATTTACAATACAAACCACAATCCCACTCACTGGAAAAATAAAACTGCTGTTCCTTTTGCTTTTATTAACCAAGATTCACTTCTTAAAACTGCAGATGTGCATTTTTCCGTTCTAGAACACAGAGTGGATTCATTTTCTCACACTGAGACTACCACCATCCTAACACCATTGGAGTTTTTACATGTCAAAGTCTCCCTCGGAACAATTTAGACAGCTTGGATCACTTTTGCCATGCTCTTAACCTTTTATTTTCTGACCAAATTATTTGAGCAGTATACTTAGAGCTCACCAGCAGCTGCTTGTAAAATAATTTCAGCAATACATATGCACTTTGCAAGACAGAGCATGGGATGTCGGAGAAGTTCAGCCTGCAACCAAGCCTCATGAATATACAGCACAGACCTAGAATGACTGTTGCACCCAAGGGAGCACTGGAAACAATTCCAGCCTTTCTGAAGGCTAGGAATAGAGCATGTCTTGCATCTTCTTCCCCAAAACTGGTTTATTGCTTCATTAGCACCTCCCTTCTTCTTTCAGATGAGGTAAGATGATAGTTGAGTTGGCTATAGATACTTCTCTCCTCTTCCTCTGGCTGTAAACTTACTAGGATGTTCACTCCTGTGGCTTCATAGCACTGCCACTTTATTTTTATTCCCCAAATATTCCCTCTATAGCAGCAGCATGAACAACCTGATCTCTGTCTATGGCCACTGACAGAAAGGAGCCAATCATTAAATTTAAATTCCTTCACAGTCTGAAAGGGAGATTGACATCACCTAGATGAACCATACCTTCATTGCCCAGAGGTGTTCAGGAACACAATTGGGCTGTGACAGGTATCTGAGACACTGTTGGTGCATGTGTAGCTCTCCACTGTAGCAAGCCACAAAGGTTCCAGGAGAGTCTCAATGACAAAGTCAAAAAAATGCATTTCCTATCTCTGAAACCTGCATGACAATGTTCCTCTCTGCAAACCTGCATTTAGAAAGAAGGCTGCTACCAACAGAACCACAAATACACCAAGGTTTCTTGGTAAGCACACATTAAAGTAGCCATCAGACCCCTTCCTGTTTAGTTTGTGAGACCATGTATCGCATAACCAGTGCTTTGAGATTTTTGTGACATTACAAGATCTTCAAAGGATTACAAATGTACAGAATACGAGCAGTATTTTGGTTAACAGAGGTGGTACTTTTGAAATCACATACCATTGTGTACAAATACCAGCTGTCCTTCAATTATATGAGCCTGGGTAAAACTAAGGATGCTCTTGTTTGGAGAAGACTTCAGAGCCAAGTGCCCATTGCTAGGTGGAGTAACAGAATATATGAGTTCTGATGGTGAGGAGTCCTTGTCTTCTGCACAGAGGTCATCAATAGTTATTTCTGTAACTGAACCCACCCAGACCTAGAAAACAAACAAACAAACAAAAAATAATAGTAATAAACAAAATGCATATAAAATAAAATCAGAGGGGGAAAAAAGTCCTCAAAGAAAACAATAAGTATTTCTGCTGTGTAACATTAACAGCTATGATGTGTTTCTCCTGACTCTCTCCTCATGGACTGGAACAGTTAACGTTGGCAAACGGTTTTCTAAATACAAGACCATGAAATAACACAAGCAAACACATCCTGCACCAGTTTGAGTTTTAAATAGCTTCAGTATGAGTGCTCTATTTGTCAGGCACTATCCAAACTCTTACAAACATAACAGAATTCTATTATGACAACTGAGTCAAAGAAGCAACTTTCCAACACATACACATGAATATTAGTGTTATGTACCTCACAGCAGGCAATGCATTCAATATGCTCTACTTTCGCCAGCAGAAAAGACAGCCTAGGGACAGCACAATCTCTAATACAAATGAAACACTTCTTCTAGCTGCCTTATTTCCTTCTAACAACACATGCTAAAGACCTTTCTCAGTGTACCACACAACCTAACAGAGGTGCTTAGTCCAGTGGGAGATGACAGAATCAACACCTTCAAAAGCTACTTAGCACTTTGCAAGGTCACGCTTTTTTATTTATTTTTTCTTTAGTCTAATAAGATATGCACAAACTGCAAAAAAACCTTTTTTCAAGCAGGGACTGCCGTCTGAGCTTCATCCCTGTCTTACTGGATAACTTCTTGTTTGGAAACAATATGAAACAGCCCATTATACTCTTCATCTTTGTTGGCTTTAGTTGGAATCACAGAGAAAAATACTAACAAAAACACATGCTTATCTCAACATGAAATGAAATCCCTAAACACTCATTCCATCAATGCCAATGCTTTCTATACTGAGTTTATACCACAGTGTACAATCTCAAGAGTCTGAACTTTTAAAAATTTCAGCTGGAGCTTTAAAACACATACTGCATAATCCCTTCCTGTCTTCATAGGGTCTCAGTACACTTGAAAAATATCTGGTAGTAGCATCAAACCAAATGGTTGAAGAAGAAGTGTGATCCTTGTAAAAGGGCATTTTACCTCTGCTAAAACCAAAAAATGAGCAATCACAGATTTTTCCTTAAGTATTAACTTTACTTTTTAATAAAAACCATGGAATAAAACCTTTCAAAGATACTGGTATTTTTGCCACAACACTTCAAAGAGGAAAGATTTCAAACTACACAGTGTCACAAAATATGTGCCACTGAAAAAGAGACATTAAAATGAAATGATAGGTGCTTTCTGGTTAGAAAAACGCCTTGAAAAAGAATTTGTATTACAATTTATAATAGAAGTCTTGCAAACAAGAAATAGCTATTTTTTCCCTTTAATATGTATTTCTCAGTAATGTAATTACTGCTACTGAAGTCTCATAAAAGATACTACCTATGAGCACAAAGGATGATAACTAATAGGAAAGGCTGACTTACTGCGTGGCACCAAATAAGCACATCAGTGTCACTGGTTGTGTATTGAGACCCTTTAACTCATCTCTATAGAACTTGATTTAGATTTTTCATAGAATCATAGAATAGTTAGGGTTGGAAAGGACCTTAAGATCATCTAATTCCAAGCCCCCTGCCATAAGCAGGGACACCTCACACTAAACCGTGTCACCCAAGGCTTCATCCAACCTGGCCTTGATGGAGCCAGGGACGGAGCAACCTCCCTGGTCAACCCATTCCAGCATCTCATCACCCACACAGGAAAGAATTTCTTCCTTGTATCCAATCTAAACCTCTCCTGTTTAAGTTTGAACCCATTACCCCTTGTCCTGTCACTACAGTCCTTAAGGAAGAGTCCCTCCCCAGCATTCCTATAGGCCTCCTTCAGATACTGGAAGGCTGCTAAGAGGTCTCCACATAGCCTTCTCTTCTCCAGGCTGAAAAGCCCCAACTTTCTCAGCCTGTCTTTGTATTCTGAACAGAAAATAAAAGGTCGGGTACAGGATATGCAAAAAACATGAGAAAGGACCATGCAAACATGTTATTACAAGTAACCCACTGGGTTTTGAAATATTTTCTCATCCTAAAAGAAAAAAATATCTTTTTTCTAGGACAGTGTTTACTTCTATTGTTCCAGCACACTGACACACAATGCTTTTTAAAGCACTGTACATGCCTTGCAACATGATCCTGGAGGACTGAAAGGAGATCCAAGAGCTGAAAAGGGCTACAGGAAGTGGACACCCAGAATACTGCAATTGCTGTACAAGTGTCTTATTTTCCACATCTGGGATCAAGTCCTCCTTTAGAAGCACCATAAAAACGACATCCAAACTTCCAGGATGTACCATTTCACTAAGTCTGCATGTTCCACGGCGTGGTCAAAAAGAAAAATTCGCCACCCTGCCCAATGGAAAATAATTCATTCTGTTCTACTTACAGCATTCAGCTCATCAGTATCTCCTTGTATGCTATGCATCCTACCAGACACTCTATACACGGCCATTTTAATATTCTGGTAAGTGAGTGATATTAAGAAAACAACAACAAAAAATCAGTGTTTCAATTTGTTGGATTTTTTAAAATCTAATTCTAGGAAAATACAGCCCTCTTGTGGCAAAGGGAAGATACAGTCATTTCACAGCCTCCCTACCCATATATTTAAACATACACATATATGCAGCAAATAATGCTAGACAGTGATTTTCTTAAAAAGGTCTTATCTCCCTTCTCCATTCCCAGCCCAGAAAAAAAAAAAAAAAAAAAA
>NDXB01007452.1:61159-72244 GCA_002631895.1 Agapornis roseicollis | reverse complement strand
AAAAAAAAAAAAAAAAAAAAAGAAATTGCCACAGAACCTGTGGACATTTTAGGAAATTATACTTAAAATGCTCTATGGTTCTAAAGAAATATATCCCTCAGGCACTTATATTCTAATGGAAAGGGTAAAAACTTCACTTTCAGTTCTTAGACAAAAATAAGAAAAAACTCCAAAAATGGTTCATTGTTTGTTCTCCTGCACTTCTTTCTATGGTGTTCATAACCTTCAGAACAACAGACAAGGTTGTTTGAATAGATGTTACAGATGCCTCATAAATGAGACTTCTCAACAGCAGATGCCATACACTAACCGTATTTCATACACAACCATAGTTCTTTCTAACTCTTTCTATTAAGACCTGCAAAATTTCTGAGGTGCTAAACTTCAGTCAACCCAAATGGTCCTACAGGACCTCATGTAAACCTCCATACATTTTGTACAACCTGTCAAAAGATATAAAAGAGCTACTGCCTTTTTAAAAGCAACACACCAACATTTGTCACTAGCAATGTCCTGGAAGAGCACAGGCTGTTTGGGTACCAGCTAGTACCACCCTGCTCAGGAATGCCTAGCTCATCTAAATATTTAGCAGGACCAAGAGAAATCCATTTTCTCCCATCTACTTGGGTTGTGCAAGTTTGCTTTGAAGAAGGATCATCTCAGCATATTCCTCCCAGTATACAATCAATTGCCAGCTTTGTTACAATTTGCACATAAATCCAACATTTATGCATATATTAGTACCCACTCATGAAAAAGATAAAGGTTATTTCTCACCAATAGGTTATGCATGACCAGCAAAACCACAGGCACAAAGGCAGCATCCCTATTCTTGGTATGCAAACTGCCTCCCCAGCAGAGAGGGCCAACTTTGGCTAGGTTAAGCTCTGCTACCACTGTTCCTGGGAAGCCCAGACTTAGATATTTTTAGAAAAATCCATATGCTGCACTGCAGAGCACTGCAAGGCCTCAATTCTGTTAATAGACTGCAGTTCAATGCCAGCAATGCGCCAGAAGGGAAACACAGAAAAATTTCTGACTGGACATATCCCTCTTGTCTGTGACTAGACAAACATTACTGCATGCTGTGCTTATGTCTGTAGAGTAACACTGTAAGTACTTTAAATAAAGCTTTTACTCGGTACCACCCAAATGCTTGTCAAGTGAGTAAGCCCTTCTGCCAATGCTCTCTGCTGAAGGAAGGGTGTCTTGTGTTACAGAGACCTGCAGATCATCACAGATCACCTACCTTCACTGTGAAGCTACACAATGCTACCACTACCACTGTTAAAATACTATGTCTTTCTTCATGTGAAAAGCCTAAATACACAACACAAGGTTATAAATACCTTTGCAGTAACCCATTCTCCCTTTGCCACACACGACTAACTATGTAAAATTAAATGTATGTTTCAGGTATCACCACTGTGCAAACTGTATAATGCACTGTGGACAATACATGTGGATGTAGCCTCAGCATACCCTGCTTAACTTCTTATTCCTAAATATATTTGTCTTGATGCCTCCCAGCTGGTTTACTGTGACCACAGGTTTATTATACATCCATTTAAATCTACTTTTCAATCACCTAATTTGTTTTTACTCATCAGATCTCAGATTGGAATCCTTTACACACAAGGGCTTTTTAGTTTGCATGGGCAGTAAATCCATAATAGATTGGTTCTGGTTACTGAGTGCTAGTGTAACACAAACAAATAACTGTCCTATAAATAAATCCAACAAAGCACAAAAACTGAAGTGACAAAAATACTTTTTTTGAAGACTGAATGATTACAAAGCCAGTTATGGTTACTAGGAGGCAAAGGCAGCATCAGTCAATAGTTTTAAAATTTTCTTCAGGAATTTGGGTGGACAGAGTTAGAAACGTTCCTTTTTTAGCTCACAGTATTACACCGTAACAGCTTCAGTGTCTGCACTAATATTTTGATGATTTCTAACACCTCAGATTTTCACAGATTGAATGTATTATGCTCATTGGGATTTTTAAAGAAGGAAACATTCCTGTTTTGTAACACAAATACCACACATGTAGTCAATTCTCTAATGAAGCACCAGTGAGAATGCTGCTCTCATCTGTTATCCTGCCCCACTGGAGATCCGGAGAAGAACAGGCAGCAGAATGCACTTCAACAGGTCCCTTCGGTACATTTAATGGCAAGAGGCAGAGTCTGAAGGCTCTGCAAGGACAACAGTGAGATGTTTGCACCCTCACCATCATTAATCTTGGCACTTTTCAAAGCTACACTGTTCATCAACAGCCCTCAAGACGCCCTAGCAAACAACACCAAAACATGACAGTGATCCAGGTGCAAAACATCCTACTCCACAAGCCCTAACTCAGTCCAAGAGACTTCATGTATCTTTTGGATTAAAGGAAAGCTCAGTCAGCCTCCTGGGTAAACGTGACTTGTTCTTCATGATGACTAGAAACTCCATAAATACACATCACCCATATATTGCCTTCCTTCATTAACAGTAATTTATTCAAATTCCAGAACAACCATTTATTATATTGACTATTCTCACCATATACAAACCTAATACTGTGCTAATGAGAGTGCATTAAATGGTATCAGGCTCAATATAATTTTAACATTTCAAAATTTTGATAAACATACCTGAAGAATTCTGTTAACTTTTATAACAGGAGCTTCATCATTTACTGCAGTAACTGTTACAAATACAGTTTTGGGCAAGCTTTGTTTCCATAATTCTGAGTTATTCACTATCACAGTAAAATTGTCCATCAGTTCTTCACTGTCATCATGAACATAGTAGATTAATTCTTGTTCCACCTGGAAAACATAACAACCTGAAAAGTTAAAGATACTAAAACATCATCTGTCTATTCTTCTAGCCAGAGTATCTTAACTTGCCAGTCTTGGCATTTCCCCTTTCTTCTCAAGGGAAAATGGAAAATCCAATCCCCCTATACTTACCACAATGTTTCCTGGAACCTATAAACTGAACAAAGTATTAAATGGTGACTTATGATAAGAAGTTTTGCTTCTTAGAGCTAAAAGACTGAAAATTAACTTATTATGTACATACTGGCTCTCTGTGAGTGGAACTACGACCTGAAGGGGTTTTTTCCCCCACTTTCCTCCTTGTTCAATCCACACACCACTTTCTCTTTTTGAAAGGTACCCACAATCTGTCTTATGTTTCCAGAGTATCAGCTCTGCCTGAGAATGAGTGGCCATGAGTATACTGTGATTAAAACACACAAGTCTGTGTGACCAGTGGTAGCTTATCCCAGCAATGCATCCTCCCTCCTCACTCAATATGACCAGCTAACAACTGCAGAAAGATCTTTGATACAAGGCCAGAATAAAGCTCAAACTCATGCATCTCACCACCTCCCACCTAATCATCCCACAGCTTTTAATAATACAAGATTTCATCATGACTATAGCAGAGCAGATCTAAACACATTACCTGTTTTCTGGTAAATGTGATTAACTTTATTCCAGGAACATGAGAGTTTTCGACATACCCATGTTTTGGCTGCTCAATTAAAACAAATTCACAGCTGAATCCAACAAAGTGTCTACTAGAAATTTTTAGATAGTCTTCCACCAGAGCTTTAGAGCCCCCTTCAATCACAGTGAAGTTCTGTACTTCCAGTGGAATCATTCTGGGGATGATGTCTACGGAGACCTCTATTCCACTCACTGTTCGGACACCGTTAGTCACATCCAGAGAAAAATGGTCATCTAGTTGGTCAGGAACTGTCTGCACATACTGAACTTTTCCCTCATCAACATCTTGTTGCGTGAAGCTCAAAACTGGCCTTTGGTCAGCACTGAGATAACTTTCTTCTGAGGAAAATTTCCGAATGTATCCATACACTGGAAACTGTCTTACTGTGAACACAATCTCAGATGGAGGACTGTTTTCATGAACAACCTTAAATTTAAAAACACACCCCAAAATTACTTAAACAGAAACAGGAGAAATTCTACAATTCTCTTCTGATTTTTTTACTCTCAACCCTGGCACTGTCCTTCTAATTAACTGGTATTCCTTATCTGGGTTACACGGTTCTTAACACAATACTTCAAGTAGACACGTGTTAAATAAAGTTGGCATGGGAGTGTTCTGAAAAGGAGCTGTTAACCAACAGCCTCAGAATCCCTGCCTGAAACACGGATTTCAGTTAACACAGTAATGTGCTGCCAGAGCCCCCTGGCGGTGATTACTGAAAGGATACACACAAGACGCAGGAAGGCATCAACCAAAGGGAAACAACCTCATCAGGTCCATGACTGGATGTTTTCAAAGTGTCGGATGCAATCCTCAGACAGTATTAATTAGGCTAGCTCCAAAAGGAATGAAATAAAACCCCAGAGGTTTATATTGGACATCAGGAAAATTTTTTTCACTGAGAGGGTGACCAGGAATTGGAAAAGGCAGCCAAGAGAAGAGGTGGAATCACTGTCCCTGGAAGTGTCCAAAAAACACATAGTTGAGACCCTTAGTGAAATGATTTAGTGATGGACTTGGCAGTCCTGGGGTAACAGCTGGAACTGATGGTCTTAAAGGCCTTTTCCAATCTATTTGATTCTATGATTCCTTGGCATTTCACACCAGCTCAACTAAGCTACATGTTACATGAAGTTACATGAAGTTACATGAAGTAACAAGTACATGAAGTTACATGAACTAAGCTACATTGTTACATGAAGTAACAACAATTGTCACAACGAAAAACAAATATACAGGTGCAGTATCTTCAAAACTTAACCTTCTCAAGCACCAATATGTAATGGAGTCAAAGACTATGGGCAGCCTTTTTCTTTAACATAACCAGTTCTCCACTCTAGAAACAGAAGATTGCTAGTGTCAGCCCCTTCCAGAATAAAGTGTCCAGAATGCAGTCATGTTAGTGCAAACTAAAAGGAGTTGAAAAAGAGACTGCAATAGCTGAGAAAGGAGTGAAGAAAACTTGCTACAAGACTGGAGAAACAAACAACACAGTTAACTTACTTGAAGTTTTCCTTTACTGATTTTAACTGGTTTTCCTTCTTCAACCAAGAGATTGTTTTTGTTCACAACCGTTGGTGGCCACTGATGACTTTCCAAATATATGCAAACATGCACTCCAGCATCCAAATGGACATCTCTAGCATGGACCGTAAAGTTAAATGTGTCAATAAAATTCCTGCTGTCATCATGCCTGTAGGTCACATACCCTTTTATCAGATCAAGTTGAGAAAAGGTATCCATCAACAGATTATTTACATATATTCTTCCATATTTTGGGAAAGAGAATATCTCATATGTAAGCTCATGATCGTTTCTTATATCTTGGTTTGTAATAGCACTTAGGTTAGCTGTTGTAACAGTTTTCTCTTTCCCTTTTTGAACCAACAAGCCTGTATTATTTGCCAACCTAACATAAGGATCAGTGGCACTAACTTCTAGAAGCAAAGAGGTGTAGTGCTTGCCATCTGTCACAAAGAGCACAAAACGCCCAAAATCTGCACCACGGTGTATAAATAGGACTTGCTTTTGCTCCAGGTCCACTTGTCTGAATTGGTAGAGTCTACGTGAAGTATCATTTGTTAGCACCAACTCTCCATTGGAAATGCCACGTCTAGTATATAGCAACTGTCCATCATCAAAATCAGAATCAGGATCATGATAGCAAAGATCTGCCAAAGTCAATAATCGCTGCCCATTTCTCACGATGTTAAATATCTCATCAATTACACGTACTGGTTTCTCATCATTCTTCAACTGGACAGAAATGTTGAATCTAATCTCTACTGACAAAGGTTCTACCTCAGCATCCAAGTTTGTCCAGTTTCCTGACTCTTCACTGGAACTCAAAGCTCTAACAACAAATTCATCAAACACTGTCTCTGAATCGTCATGCACATACATAAGATGCTTATTAGTTATATCTTTGTTAGTGAAAGTGGTGAGATTGTCATTACTTTTGAATGAGCCTGAAAAATTAATGAGTTTTAATTTCCCATATTTAGGAAACTGTACAACTTTATATTGGAAAGTTTTATTATCTGGTGTTTGCACAAACAGCTCTGTGCCTGTTATTAACTCTCCTTCACCTTCAGTAACTCTAAGGCCATTGTTAGTCAAAATGATGTTTCTGAGATCTGATTTGATATAGACTTCAAAGCTGTATATAGTTGATTCCAGATACTTTGTAGAAATGAGGAACTGAAATGAATCAATGTTATCTTCATGATATCTGCAGTTTAATTCATATGCCACTCTTTGATCAGTAATATCTTTCTGGCTAAAGACTGAACCTTTTTCCAAAGGCTGGTCATTAAGTAGTATCTGTCCATTCTTTGGTAGGGATAGCAATTTAAAATTAAGCTCATCTTCAGGTATTTCTAGATCCACAATTACAGCAAAAAGATTATCTGAATTCAAGTACTTCTTCTTTGATTTTTCAATTTCTAGAGGAGCATGTTTCAATAAACTGTATCTCAACCATTTCACTTTGATTGGAAACATGTGCTCTTCACTCATTCTGTTTCCTATGCTAACTTTGAATTTAAATTGGTCAGTAACATTTCCCAGTTGTATTTCTTTAAAAGTGCTACAGTATCTCACACGGCTGCGCTCAAGAGAGCGTTGAGAAAAAGAGCTGACTCGCTTCCATTCCCCCCTTGAATGCTGCCTTTGGACTTCCCCAAACTGGGGTGGCTCTGTGATCTCATAGCGGATCTCCAGCTCCTGGAGGTTGGCATTTGTTTCAACTGCCAGATGCCTAGGTGTGATCAGAGCTGTAACACCTTGGAGTAGTTTTATTTCCAAGTTGTTAACAACTCTGTAATCCAATGGAACTGCCATGACGCGTAACACAACAGTGTTGCTCACCTTCTCACCATCACTCGCCCTCAGAACAATCCTTGCATTCTTGATAACTCTGTGGACAAAGAAAACAGTGCCTTCTCTTAAGTCCTCATTAGAAAAGGTAGTAATAGCTTTTCCAGGATGCTTTGAATTTTCTAAATACCCTACATCTGCATTCAGATTTCCAAGCACTGAAAGACTCAAACCAACAGGATCTGTATCCTTATCTAGAACTTTTATCAGATCACTAGTCAAACGTTTCTTTGAGTTCTCCAAGAGAAGAAGCAAGTTTCCCTTGGGAAGTATAATTTCAGGTGCATCATTTACTGGAGTGACAGTAATGCTAAACACATACTGCTCACTTCCTTGCAAATATGGAGGCACAATCTTCTCCCTGCTGGTAGAAATGGAGAAATTAAAATAATCATAAGCGCCCTCAGAGCCATCATGGACATAAAAAATCTTCCCTTGCTGTATGTCCTGCAGAGTAAATGTATTTACCTCCTGCGCTGGTTCAACATCTAGTTTCAAGTTTCCATGAGAGGGCGTTTTTTTAATTTCAAAAAGAATTTGTGATAGATGAATACCTAATTTCTGAAAGTCTAAGTTGACTTCAATATGTTTTGATTCAAGTGAAGCTTGTCCGCCCTCAAGCACAATCAAGCTATTAAGAACTAAAAGGTGGCTTTTGTCTTCCTTGCCCGGAAAGACAGAGCTTTCAGAGGAAATGGCAAACGCTGGGGCTGCTTTCACAGCAGGGCTCTTCACAGCCATCTCTAAAGAAAGGTTTGTATTAAAAGCACTCTTTGTTTCACATCCAGCTGAAATGTCCTTTGTTACCAGAACATTCTTAAGTGATTTCTTTTCTGAATTGGCTTTCAGGTCTCCTATGCAACCTTTGAAGGATCCTCCTCTGGCGTACTTCCCAGACACTGAGACTAGCTCTAACTTAATGACTTCTGATCGTGTGCTGTCATCTACACCACCTACAAAGAGAGACCCCTTCAGAAGGGGCAGCTTACTGTAGGGGGACAATGATTTTTTCACTGTTTCTTCATCCAGTGTCAGCTGCAAATATTCTGCAGTAAATTTCAGTTTGATGTAGTGCCAGTGACTATCATTGACTGACTTACGAGAGGAAAGCTGGGTTCTACTTCTAAATTTTCCAACATGGGCTTTAATTAGTCCATTTTCTATTTCCATTGCAATGAAGTCTCCCACTTGCCCAGCATGGTAAAGCAGCAAGCCATGTGCGGCTGAGGTTTGCAATGTATACTCCAAGATACCCTCATCATCAACATTCCATGATGGGAAAGAAACATAGGATCTGGAACTGAAGAAACTAATGGGTTCATCTTCACCTGCAAAGAATTCATCACTGCATCCCACTGAAACTTCATGGACATTTTTATAGCCAGGAGAATGTCTCAGAGGCATCAGAATGTCTAGCTGATTGAATGATACATCATCAATACATCCTCGGAAACTTGGTAGTGCTCCAACAAGGTAGGGAACATCAAGTTTACTAGTACCACCTATGTAGAATCCATAATCAATATTTAATTCATAGAAAATTCCAGGCATTTTTGCACTATTTGTATCCTGCTTATCAATTACCAATGTGACATTGTCATGTTCATGATGTAGTTCAACCAGGTGCCAAGCTAAATCATTCAGCTGAGATCTTTGCTGAGAATGCAGTACTCGTTCCCCCATGCCAAAGTTTATTTTCGACTGCAAGAGACAGAATTTTAACCATCAAAATCCAAAGTAACATTTTTCACAATCATATAACAATATGTAGTTAATACATTAATTTTCATATTAAGCACATAACTTACAAATCGTAATTGAAAAAAGAAAAAAAAAAAATCCACTAAAATTTTCTGTAGGTTTACCTGCCATGACAATTATGGCTTGAGTAATTGCAGAAGAGGGAAGAGACTCCTCTGCAGTTCTGCTGGACCCAAAAACTCCTGAGAACCCAAAGGACAATAACATTTCAAGGATTTATTTTGCATAAAAAGCATTATTTGAACCATTTTTTATGATGCTAACATCAAATCTGAAATTTTTACTCTACTAACCTCATACTTTGAACACAATGATCTTCATTTTAAGATCTAGACATCTCAAAAAGCATTTAGAGTCAAATTCTAATAACTATAATTGTAAGAAATAAATACCGTATTTTGAAATTATCAATTATGTTTGTGATCTTTCCATTTTTAAAAACATAACCTATTAAAATTGTTACAGGTAACACTTTAAAACACTAAACGATATAAGCCACACAAGTCCTTTTAGCTACAATTATAGACCATACCTCTAAGTATCCTGAATGTAGCTCCATTAAACAATAACCCTTCTTCCCAGCAGCAAGAAAAAGCAGACCATCTGGCTTGCTTGTTCGAAACCGTAACTGTAAGGATATCTGAGAGGATACTTCTACCATGTTCAACTCCACAAAGCTATCACCATAAAAGGATACTGAAAAAAGGAAAACAAACAGCAGACTTAGTCACACACACACAAAAATATTTTTCTTATCTACAGCTAAATATATGTTTAAAACTTATACTAACTCTCTAGATACTTAAATATAAATGAATGAAAACTAGATCTCAGACATCAAATTTACCAGTTCAATCTACTGGATAACAGCCCAAAGGCCAAACCAATATGGACAAAGAATGAATATGGCCCAGTATTCTACCTCCAACAGTGATGACAGGGAAATCGTAAGAACAGTGCAATCACATTTAATACTTTTCTTCAAATACTCTTCTCACTGGTTTTTGTTTGTTTGTTTGTTTTGGTATTTTCCTGAGTTTGCCACAGCTGCTCTACTTCATAACTGCCAAAGGATTTCTCTCTGAAGTACTCCTCCAGTTTTTCTTGGAAACATATTCATCTAGAACACACTTATATCTCCATCAGAGACATCCTCTGTCATCTCTGATGGAAGACCCACAGGTCTCCAAATACCTGCATCATTCTTTCATGGCAAAGGCTTGGGTGGCATGGTTTAGTGTGAAGTGCCCCTGCCCATGGCAGGGGGGTTGGAACTGCATGATCTTAAGGTCCTTTCCAGCCCTAACTGTTCTATGATTCTATGTTTTCTCACCCATCTCTTTTCCAGGCTGAAGTTCCCTCTTGCTTCCTGTATCCAGCCTCCAAACACCCTGCTGCCCTGTTGGCCAATCACGCAGTTCTGCGCAGACTTCCTTCACTCTCCTCCCCTCTTTTCTACCTTGAAAAACAGTAACAGCAGCAAACTTCCTCATTTGATTACTCACTGCCTTTACCATCCTCGTTATTACTATACTGAACAACATAAGACCAAAGATTCTAAGACCAAATCATCAGAAACTCTGCTGGTAACCTTCCTCCTATATTTACCCCTTTCTCCCATCTTTTAAACCATTACTTAATATGCAAAGCCCTGCATTTCCATCCAGTGGCTCCTCAAAAGCTTTTGATGTCAAACTTCACCAAAAGTGCCTTGGGAATCTAAATCTTAGCTAGCTGTCCCATGCTCATCAAGAAAACTCCTAGAGGTTTGCAGTGCAGAACTTATACCACAAAATCACAGAATGATTTGGGTTGGAAGGCACCTTAAAGATCATATAGTTCCAAACCCTGCACAGAACAGGTTGGTCAAAGCCCCATCCAGCCAGGCTTTATCTTTAAAACAATCCTACTGACTCTTCCCAAGTTGATTTTACTTACTCCTGCATGTTTTACCCTTTGTTACAGTATCTACAAATATGAATAGCATGGATGTCACGCTTACAATCCCATGGTCATTCTTGTTTTAAACACTGGCATAAAATTTGCCACCCTCCAGGCATCAAGTACGCAGGTAGTTTGAAGTACATCAGGTGCTACCCCTAGCAAGTAGAGCAATTTCATCCCTGAGGTCTTTTAAGTCAGCGCCTCTTGTTCTCCCCACAAATAAAAAAAAGGGGGGAATTTCAGCTTGGGAATCTTCCCAATTAGCAGTAAACACCATTTCCTTTAGCTTCTCTGCAGTAGTCATGCCCTTTTTGAGTGCTTCTTTTATACTGATAACTTAATCAACTGGCTGCACAGACCCTCTGCAGAGGTTCTGTTCTTGATATATTTAAGAAGGATTTCGCAAAAGCTTTGATTCATTCAGCTAGCTTATCTTTGACCTTTTTTTTTTTTTTTTTTTTTCCCGGTCCTTTCTTTTTTCACTTTTTTTCTATT
>NDXB01007452.1:39794-61109 GCA_002631895.1 Agapornis roseicollis | reverse complement strand
TTTTTTTTTTTACTTTTTTTTTTTTTTTTTTTTTCCCCAGGCCTGTCTATTTTCACATTACATCTGTCACAGTTTATGATGCTTTCAGCTGTGTCTGGACACAACTCTTTAAGGACATCATCAGTTAAATATTTATTTTGCAGCTTTTCATTTCGAGACAACTTTCTCATTTTAACACAGTTCTTTTTAAAAGTAACCCTAACTCCAAAGAAGTTTCAAGGTTTAATTGTTCCTGTCTCTACATTAGCTGTACCTTTGCTGAATATAACACGCTTTGATGACACTTACAAAGCATGGCTTTAACTCAGACCATGAACTGGATTTTGCACAGTACAGAGTACCAAATCAAAGCTCTCATTAAACACCGGTTTCATGACACAATCATTAACAGTATCTAAAACTTCTCTGCAGTATACATAAAAATTTGAGGTAGCTCTCCCAAGAATCAGATTTCAGCAAACCCCACAGCCAACAGCTATGTAACAGTGTGTTAAGTACTCAGAGAAACACAGGAAAGATTTTTAGATTACTGTAATACAGCTATTTCTTGCAAAGAAAGAGTCACCACTGTGCATGGAAAAATTGCCTCCAAGTTGAATAAAAAGGAATTCTTCCACATCAGTTTACTTCTAACATAAAAGTTTTCATCAAATAGCTCTAATACAACTCACTGGCCTTCCATTAAAACTGTACAGCAGAAGAACCAATGCTGTTTGTTGGGAACAGAAATGTTTATACTATGGGGTTAATAAAGATCTCCCTTTTAAAGTATGTATTCAGATAACAGAACTAGAGATAACCTACACACATGTAAATGAGGACTTTTACTAATAGGATAGGAAACAGGTTAAATGCTTGTAAGTTTTATATTGTTGTAAATTCATACTACAGCAGTGACAAGGGCTGCCACTGTTCTACCTATAAAACTGATGACTATAGGTGATTGTCTCCATCCTATAAAGCTTTGCACCCAGTAATACAGGTAAGGGAGAGGAGTCCCCTGACCTCCAGAGATACATTCTGAAGATCAAAGGAAGCATAACCTAGCTATCTGATATAACATGTCTTAATCAAAAGATTACTCCATTTCCTTCAGCCACTATAGTAACATCAAAGCATCAGTATAATGTTATGGGTACAATAAGGTTTTACTTTAAGAACCATTCTAACCCTACTGAGACTGAGAAGCAGTTATGTTTGATTTGCTACATTACACCCTGCCCACCTCATGTCAAGTGCAAGGTCCTACAGCTGGGTCGGAGCAATCACAGGCACAGCTACAGGTTGGGCAAAGAGGAGATTCAGAGCAGCCCTACAGAGAAGGAGTTGGGAGTGTTGGTCGATGAGAAAATGAGCATGAGCCAGCTTCAGTGTGTGCCTGCAGCCCAGAAAGCCAACCGTATTTTCGGCTGCATCAAAAGGAGCATGACCAGCAGGTCAAAGAATGTGATCCTGCCCCTCTACTCTGCTCTTGTGAGACCTCACCTGGAGTATTGTGTGCAGTTCTGGTGTCCTCAACATGAAAAGGACATGGAGCTGTTGGAACAAGTCCAGAGGAGGGCCATGAGGATGATCAGGGACTGGAGCATCTCTCATATGAAGACAGGCTGGGACAGTTGGGGCTGTTCAGCCTGGAGAAGAGAAGGCTGTGTGGAGACCTCTTAGCAGCCTTCCAGTATCTGAAGGGGGCCTATACGGATGCTGGGGAAGGACTCTTCTTTAGGGACTGTAGTGCTAGAGCAAGGGGTAACGGGTTCAAACTTAAACAGGAGTTTAGATTGGATATAAGGAAGAAATTCTTTACCGTAAGGGTGGTGAGGCACTGGAATGGATTGCCCAAGGAAGTTGTGAGTGCTCTGTCCCTGGCTCCATCAAGGCCACGTTGGATGAAGCATTGGGTGACACGGTTTAGTGTGAGGTGTCCCTAGTTATGGCAGGGGGGTTGGAACTAGATGATCTTAAGGTCCTTTCCAACCCTAACTATTCTATGATTCTATCCTAGCACCCCTACAGAACTAGCAAGTAACAGACTTCATTATCATTTTCTCAGTGAAGTTCCTCAGAAATTAACTAATAAAATCCAAAGCATTCACAGATGTTTCATTACTGTCATTGTAATGCAGCCCAGAATTTCTGAATTGAAACTAAAGGCTGGTGATAGAACAATTACTTTTTAAAGACATCATAATCTCATTAGTATGTAGGGCTAAAAAAGGATTTTGGGGGAAGCAATTAAGCAGAAAGATAAACTTATTCATAAATTATTCAGTATAATTTAGAATAACTAGAAATGAAGTTGCAGAGTCAGTATTTTGCAGTGTGCCAGTGGGAAGCAGTTCAGTGTTTACACTATATATAAATTTCCTGGAAAGGAAAAATTAAACATAAGTTAAAGCTTCTGCCTTCCATAAAACACTTCAGAGTCAGAATCAACCACTGAACGTGAAGCAGGAAACTCAACATCAGCCTATGCACTGATCCAGCACCAAATGAGATCCTGGGCCAAGACCACCTACAGTGCCTTGGTGTGATTTCTGTTTCACTACCCACCAAACTAAGAAGCATGTTACTGCAGTATAGGAACCAAGTTTCTCTGGAGCAGAAACTTTCAGGCTGATTTCTGGCTGAAACTGTGCTATGAGTGACCTCAAAATGAATGCAGTGCCACAGCTTACTAAAAGAGAGCATTTTATTGTGGACCATTATAGAAAGTAAGTGGAATTCAATCAACATCAACAGCCTTGCATCTCTCTTACTACTGGACAGGTGAATTTAACAGATCATATAGGGAATCATTCCTCTGGAATGCCTGGGCAGACAAGCTACTCTCTTAACAGCTTTATGCCCCAAGAGAAAAGATGAGTGGAAGCAGCTGAGTCAGATCTATGCCAGCTGTAATGTGACTTGATGGGCATGGACACAGACACATAAAGGCTTAAAAAAAAAATAAGGTATAAACACTTAGGATGTCAATTTAAGGATCTGTTCAATCTGAGTTAATGGCTAATGTGGTTCCCATCCCTCTTCCTTTTCCCTTTGAGCCAGTCCTCAACACTGACTACAAACATATTAGGGCTACAAACCCATTCTAATATTTCCATTATAACAGATAACGTACATATGGGAAGTGTGAATTTTGTTTCAAGTAATTTTTGTAAAGATTTCTGACCAGCTCAGTCCACATCTTTCTTAGAATTAAGCACAAGAAACCAGGTCAGGCACAGCAAGAGCCTTCATAATCACAGACCAAAAAGTTCTTCATTCACTCAGCATCTAGTGATGGCATTGGACTGTCACTTTGTCCTTTCGTTCAGTTTTCATTCTCTTGCGTTAAAAACTTCATCAAATTCAACAAACAGCTACACCTTGAATAATTTTCCTCTTGGCTTCTGTACTCAAAGTGCAAAGCAATAAAAGCTCTCTTCTCCATTGCCAAAACTAACAACCACAAGAAGCCAAACCTGGACTCAAACAGCTATCACAAGCTATGGACCTCCATCGAACAACAATATCAAGACTAAAGAGCTAACTAAAAGAGCAAACTTATTTTTTTCCCATTTTTTTTTTATTTCTCATTTCAGACTAGATTACGTATCTTCTCAAGAATACAAAAGGATCATAATGAAGCACAGTGATCTTACAATCAAGTTCCATATTCACATCTTAACTGGAAATAACCTAATGCAGCTTCAAGTCTGCTCAGCGTCTTTTCGTCTTTACTATGAAGAGGAAGCAGTAACCCAGAAAGACGCTTATACTCATACAGCTTATTATATTCATATCAGATGAAAAAGAGGGACATTTTACCAGATCCCTTCCCTGCCCTTAATAGCCATCGCTTTATAAAAAAAATGAAAGAATCTGATCTTCAAGCAGAAAAGAAAAATTACATAGCTCCCATATAAGAGAATATTTGGACAAAGTTCTTGTCTTCAGAATGTTCAGGAGATAACAGTGCCAGGCCCCTTTAAACATAACACTTTGGCCAGAAGCCTACAGCATTAGGAAAAAAAAATGTAGGTAACAGTTTAAAGTATTTTCAGACATCCTACATCCTCCTGATGTAGACAAAAACATTTGTTTACTTTTAATACCTAGCGTATTGATCTTCTATTTTCAACTCTACAATAAATGCCATAATTAGACTACAGAACTACTGCTGCTCATACAAACTGTTTCCGTGTAGCCTGTTAATCTGCTGTGAAAACAACTGGGTATCACTTGATTTATGGGAAGGTGACATGTAGTCATGCAATCTATTACACCACTCAGTCATTAAATAAAAACATAAAAGCAAAGGATTAAGTCTAACATAGCCCATGTATTTTCAATAAGGATCCTCTCCAAATTTCAGAACTGCCGCACCAGGAGTTTTCGTTGCAGCAAAGAGCAAAAAAGCAAAGACAATCACCACTTCTGAGCCACACTAACTCCTCAGTAGAGAACACAGTTCAGACAGTGACCTCACTAACAATCTGTATCAGTGTGCTCTACAAGTTCGTTGTATAAGAAGGAATTAAAAAGAACAAAGCAGGAGGTGGAAGGTCATTTTTGAAATTGCTGTCTTGCCATCTATATTAGCCTGTGGTGCACTGGTATCTAGGAGTCCCAACCACAGAGGGTCCTTATCTGCTAGATCATAGAATCACAGAATGGTTTGTGTTGGAAGGGACCTGAAGATCATATAGTTCCAACCTCCCTGCCATAGGTTTTGCAACTAGACCAGGTTGTTCAAAGCCCCATCCAACCTGGCCTTGAACACTGCCAGGGGTGGGGCAGCCACAGCTTCTCTGGGTAACCTGTTCAAGTGCCTCATCACCCTCACAGGAAATGATTTATTCTTAATACCTAATCTCAATCTAACATCTTTCATCTTAAATCCACTACCATTTGTCTATGCCTTCATGTCATTGTAAAAAATCCCTCTCCCAATTTCTTGTAGGCCCCTTTAGGTACTGGAAGCTGCTTGAAGGCCTCCCTGAGAACAATCACAGCTCTCTCTGCCTGTCTTCACAGCAGAGGGACTCCAGCCCTTTGAGCATTATTGTGGCCCTCCTCTGGACTCACTCCAAAAGGTCCATATCCCTCTTGTGCCGGGGACCCCAGAGCTGGACACAGACTCCGGGTGTGATTTCCCTCAACCTGCTGGTCACAATTCTTTCAGTGCAGCCCAGGACAAGGCTGGAATACTTGATAAACATTTCTTCCAAGACACTCCAAACTGTACAACATATCTTTAAGAAAATAAAAGTAATTTATCTTTTTATGTGAAAAATATAAAGTCAAAATAAAGGTTAAAAGTCAAAATAAAGGTTAATGCATCCATCCTACCAGAACACTCAGATAAAGTGCAAGAAGCACATACAACCTCAGCTGCAACTGATGAGGTCCTGGCTTTATCAACTTTAGCATATCTAGAGGCAACACCTGGTTTAGGCATCTGAATGAATAAGCTTCCCACTGTCCCGCTAAGATTTGCACCTTAAAGATTTGTACCCTGAAGCTCACTCATGAAAGTGTAACGGGAACAGAAATCAACTGGCATAGGTAGCTCAAGTATTAAGCTTCTAGACGACTGTGGGTTTCCTGTGTTGATAAATTCAGGTATGTTTTTCACTATTTTGGACGTTTAAGTAGAACCTCTCACTAAGGGTGAGACCTGGTTTTCCCTGTGGTTGGTAAAAAAGTGCAACCTCTTCTTTTGAGAAGCAGACCATTTCACACTAATATTAAACTAGTATGTTCCGAAAGAGCTCAGTTCACGGCTGTAGAGAAACCGAAGTGGTATAACTTGGTTCCCCCTGCTCTGCTTCTGTCCCTCCATTCTCAAAACAGAGCAGCTGATTTTCTGTACTGATACATTTATTTTGTATCATCAAGTCTTCTATGGTGATCCAGTGAGAGGTGGAGGGGTTGTGCAACCTGGGGAAGAAATAAGGTTTCCACATAGTAAAAATCCTTTCAAGCTATACAGAAATACATCTTGAAGACTCATTAAGGGTCTTTATGCACTAAATGTTAGGCAAAACAATGAAAGACACCTTGAGTTCCAAATAGCTTCTGCTGTAACCAAGAGGAAATATGCAGGTCTAAACTTTGCTGTCCTAAACCACAGGAAAAACAGCACACAACCTCCAAAATAAATATAACAGGAAGACTCTCCCTTGGGACAGGATTTGACTGATGGAAATAAGTGTTCATAGCCTATTAATACCAAATATAAGATGTTGTGATATTAATAACTTTTAAAGGCCTTGTTTACTGTCATTGTACAGGACAAGTGGAGACACATTAAAAAGGGAGAGAATATTAGTGAAAGAATACCAAATTCCACTTACCCAACGTAACAAGCTTTTAACAGCCTTTTGCCAGAAAAAAAAAGACAGAATGAGAGATTAAAGAACATACCTGCAGTTATTGCATGGACACACATTCCTACAGAACCAAAACATTTCTCTGTCTCTTTCCAGTAACAAAGCTTTGCATCCAGGTCCAAGACTTCTATCACTGCTTCACTAGAAAAGCTGTCAGTCCTCTCCAAAGTGAATTCCCTAGGGCACAGATACTGACTCTACTCCTACAAAAGTTTGCTACTTTAGAGTGTTTCAGTTTTGTACTGTGCAACTTAGCTGGAACCATTTATCAGCACAACTGAGCCAGTGGTTTTTAACCATACTGTGAATGTCTGTTCTGAATTTTGTGATTTGTACATTTATTTCCCCATCTAATTGTATTTCCTTCTTTCACCTGGAATATGTCAATAACATGTTTGAAACCATTGCGATTATAGCAAATCCTAACTTCAAACTATATAAAAAATATCTTGGAGAAACAGACACCATGCTCTAGCATTCATGTCAGTGACAAAGATGTTGAACAAGACCGGTCCCAACACCGATCCCTGAGGGACACCACTCATCAATGGCCTCCAGCCATACACTGAGCCATTGACCACAACTCTTTGCGTGTAACCATCCAGCCAGTTCTTTATCCACCAAGTGCTCCACCTATCAAATCGATTTCTCTCCAATTTAGAGACAAGGATGTCGTGTGGGACAGTGTCGAATGCTTTGCACAAGACCAGGTAGATGCCGTCAAGTGCTCTACCCCTGTCCATCAGTTCTGTAGCTCCATTGTAGAAGGCCACCAAATTGGTCAGGCAGGATTTCCCCTTAGTGAAGCCATGCTGGCTGCCACCAAGCACCTCCTTGTTTTTCATGTGCCTTAGCATGTCTTCCAGGAAAGTCTGCTCCAAGATTTTGCTGGGTACAGAGATGAGACTGACTGGCCTGTAACATCCTTGACAGCTCTAAGACATCTCTAAAAGCAATAAGCCCACCACCACAACCTTGCATGAAGGGTTTTTGTTCACAAAACTGGTGAGAACATCACTTGGAGGGCTGAACTTCTCTTGTGGGAAGACAAGAGAAGCATATCTCATTTCTAGTATGTGAAATTAGTCCTGTATGAAAAACTACTAATGCAGCCACCACTAATCTGTGAAAAACCAAAACCTGTATTTTTAAGTTAGAATTAAGTGCCAGGAGTTTCTTTCTAACTAGTCTTCTCCTCTACTGAAAACAGCCACCACACAGTCTCAGGATCTGGCAAGACACTTGACAGTTTTTAATGGAATTATGGCAACCGATTTGTGTCACATGGGAATGCGAAGAGTATGAAAAACCGCCCTTCTGCAACTGCCTGATGGCCCATTACTTTAAATAGGTATTTAAATAATAAACCTGATTACTAAACTTTGATGCTGTAATGTACTTGAAGCCGTATCACAAGAAGAAACCCGAAACTTGCAGCTGAAATTTTTGTTTGATCCAAGGGTTTGAGTCACTGCCGAAGACCCGCACCTCAATACTCACCACCACCAGCGAGAGCCTCGGGCTCATGGCACGTCTTAAGTCAGACAGACCTAAGACAGCTGAATGTGGGTGCCACAAACCAGCTCCCCGCAGTGACTGTGCTGCCCAGCCTCCCGGGAGGCCGCTCCCTGCCGAGAGCCGACAGCAGCAGGACACCGGCTTCCGACCACCCCGCGGGACACTCACCAGGGCCTTTTTAGCGGCCGGTGCCAGCGCTGGGACTGAGCCCACGGCCGGCTGCGCCTGCCGGGCCTGGGCACCCTGCCGGCGGGCTGCTGCCTTTTGCGGGGCCATGGCGAAAAGTCCGCTTCAGCGCTCAGTCGACTTCCAGCGTGCTCCCTGCCCAGCCCGGCCGCCGATCCCCACCGCACTGGGGCTGCCGGTCATTGGCGCCGAGCCGCCCCTTCCCCCGCCCGGCGCAGGTGCCTTCCGGCCGGCCGGGTCCCTAACCAGCGGTTACCCCGACATGGCGGCGCCCTGCGGGCAGCCCTACCTGCGAGAGCCGGCCGGCTGCCGGCCAGCAGCAGCGTCAGCAGCAGCATCGCCAGCAGCAGGACGCCGGGCACGCTGGCCCCCTGCCCGCCCGCCATCCCGGTGCCACGCCAAGCCGGGAGCCGCGGACCGACAGGGCACCACTGGGGTTGGGGCGGACCCTGGGGAGCGGCGAGAGGATGTCACCATCCCAGCCCCGCTGCCGGCTCCCGCGGGGCCCCCGGCACGGCCCTCCCCGCCCGCTGCCCGGGACGGCCTCCTCTTTCCCTTCCTCCCTCCTTCCCTCTCTCCGCACGGCGCAGCTGTTGTGGCGGCCCTCCCCCCGCTCCAGAAACACCGGCTTGGGGCTACAGAGAGACCCATTCCTCGTGAGGGATCAGAGGGACTGCAGGGCGCTATGCCTCGCCCGGTGGCCTTGAGGTGTGCTATATGGCCAAGGTAGCCAGGCTGCTCAGGGTTTTGTTACTCACGTCTTAGAATCGTCCAAGGATGGAGGCTCCAGAGCATCCGTGGGCCACCTGCAGCAAGGACAGGCTTGCCTCTCGGCACGGATCTAGTTTTGTGTTTGTGTGGGGTGGGAACTGACCAGGGGTCGTTTGCAGCCGTGTCAGCCCTTCAGCCGCTGTACACCGCTCGGTGGCCTGTGAGGGCTGGAGGCTGCACTGGGGTGCTCCAAAGCCGCCTTGTTGTCCTGCTTGGGGCAGCCTTCCTCCTCACAGTATTTGCATGCTGTGCATAAAGTGCATAGTTCTTTTTGGAAAAAACATGTAACAGGTGGAAGAAGCATGAGGAACAGAAACTGGGATTATTATAGCGAGTACAGGGCCTAAAGTAGACAAAGTTCCGCATTCCCTCATTTTGGATGGGACTTTGAGTAACCTGGTCTGGTGGCAGGGGCCTTGGAACTGGAGGAGTTTTAAAGCCATAGGCATTCTACAAGATGTGTTTGCACACCTTCTCGTTGGTGTCCTGTGCCTGAAAGCACAAGGTGTTGTTCAGAAACTGTTTCAAAGAGGACACTTGAACTACTCGTGTGTAAGCCACTTACTGAACTAATCAAATATGCAGACATTCCTTCAGTTACATATCTCATCTGTGCCAGAAGGGCTTTGCAGGCACGAAATTTTCTCTGATGTTATCAGCTGGCAGGGTGGATTGCAATGTGTCTCAACAGGTCGGTTGTTCTTTTAACTTGTTACTGGCTTACACATAGGACTGGAATTTGTGCCCTGAAATCTGACACTAAGCAAGCAGAGTAAGTAACCAAGATAGTATTCCAAAACAGCAGAAAGAAGAAAAAGTGGTGATGGCAAGAATCTCTTTTCTGGGTCAGCTGTCTGGTTCTTTCTCTTCCTTTGAGGTTTGCAGTCATCATTTAGTCTAGATTTCCCTTAGGAATTTTTGGCAGGCTGTGCTATCTTTACCTCTTTGGAGCAATATATCTGGTGGGAGGGGTGATCCATGCCCAGAGGGAACTCACAGGGAGTGGTCTTCATCTAGCTAGCACTTAACAGCTTTGTTAAAGATCTCTAAGGCAAAGGCCTAATAAGTTTCATTCTCTTCAAATTGGCACTCAAAGAAAACCTGGAGAAAGAACTGTAAAAAAGCATTAGTCTAAGATGTAAAGAGAAGGTCAAAAAAAGGATTTAGCATGGAATAAAATGGAATAACAAGACTGAAGCTGTAAAAGCAGACCTCCAGCTACTGCAGTGGGGAAGCCTGGGGGAAATATTTGCCTTTGCGCCATTCATGTGTTCCACAGATCTGACTTAACAATTTCGCATCCCTAATCCTCTGCAGAGAAGTTTGCCATGACAGTCCTTGGATGTAGTTCAGAAAGGTCAGCATTGCTGGCACTATAGGCTTTGGGAAGTAATACTCAAAACCACCTTAGGAAACAAATACTGCAACAACATGGTTAGATGAGAGGCCAGGGAAGGCAAATGGAAGTATCCTCTACATACTGTTTTGGGGCTACCTGCAGAGACAGTGGGGCAGGAGTGTAAGAGCCCTTGTATCACATGCAGGTGAAACCTCATGCAAGATGCCATTCAAGCAGTGCATGTGTCCATTCTGGACTAGGTCACCAGATAGAAGCCTGAGGTCAGAGAAGGGGAAAACATTTGAGTAATGTGTTTTGAGGTATCACACTGGATACTGAGCTACCAAACTTGTGATAAAGAATGAGATTTTTTTTAAAAAAAAAAATACCTCGTGATTCATGGTGCAGAATGAAATTTGGGAATACAATGCTTTATTTTAGGGTACATGGAACTTAAAATCCATTCCACATAGCTACACCAATACCATCACAAAAATGTAATCAGTCAATTATATGTTATTAATATGTAACTCCAGTGAGTAACTCAGCCATCACTGAACTAACATTGTCTTTTAAAAGTAAGCCTTTCTTTTCATATGCTAACTTCAGAGTTACCTCTCATCCAGTGAAAGGCAATCCGTTGACACAGAAGGGACTGACAGAGCTGAGATCTGGGATTCAGCCTTAGAAGGGAAGGTTCTGGAGGTCTCACAACTGTCTATGGACAGCTGGTGGCAGCATGTGAAGAAGAGGAAGCAGGACTTTGAAGTATCCAGTGGCATGACAAGAGCTAATTGGCACAAACTGAAATAAACAAAATTTCATTTAAACACAAAAGATCTTCCTCACATTGGGACTGATCAGGTACCCAAACAGGTTGCCCAGACAGGCTGTGGGGTTTCCATCCTTACTGATGTTCAGAACTTGACAGGACACAGCCCTGAGTAAACTTCTGTAGGTGACCCTGCAGAAGGAGTTGGACTGGGTAATCTTCAGAAGTGCCTTCCCACCTCAACTGTTCTGTGATGCTGTGACTCCAACAGAAATCCGCATGATCACTTATAACAAACTTTAAGAGACTTCTGAAAAGAGAAAGGCCCCATTTGAGAAAAGCCTAAATGGCCTATGGCTTTAAATCACATTTCCTTAAAGTCACTCATGGGTTTCAAACCCTCTGTCCTACTTGCTTTCAGCAGGATTTAGCTTTCTTAAACGTAAATCTGAATTTTCCTTTGTTTCTGCATTTCTGGTGGAGGAGGTTGTAGGGGTTGTATCATCTTTGGCTTTTATTACTCAAGGATTTTCTTTTTTTATGTTTTGAAAGCTTAACAGGACTTGTTTCCTAAACAAAAAACCCTGGTCATGCAGTCAGGCAGAAATCCAGTACGTACAATGTGCTGGTTTGCGTCCTTTCTCCTCCTGTGTAGGGTGGCTCCTTACACCAGCTGCATATTTACTAGTTGACCTCAGTGCTGAGTACTTCAATGCGAATGTGAATAATCATTCAACCAGTTGACAGATTTTTTTCTGTTAATGACAGAAATCTGCTTGTTTGCATCTGACAGCCTATCAGTCTATTTGTTAAAGCAGAACATGTGGCATTACTGACCACTATAATACACTACACATAAGTTTCTTTTTATTGGATTTGGTTAGAGAAGAAAGGAGTTTCATGTGGCACTAAAAGATTAGCTTCTATTCAATTTTCAGCCAACAATACCCTTTACAAATTGCTGTCGAAGCCAAGATTTCCTTAGGGTTCCTATAGGCTTTCAACCAATTCAAAACAAAACAGAAAAACTACACACAGGGGGGGGAATCAAACAAACAAAAAAAAAAGCCTTTACATGTTTTTTTTAAAAAACCCTACCAGTTTTGGTGGGTTTTTTTTGTTAAGTTGTGCTGAAATTACTGTTATGGATACACAACAAGCACTCAGAAGACACGCCTAGATAATTCTGATGGGAAAGATTGAGCACTGGCTGCAAACAGTCAGACAGGGTCCTATGTTAATAATGTAAAGATCTCCAGCTAAATGGAAGAAATAGTCTTTAGGTAGAAGAGTAGTAACCTAACCGCTATTTCATTAAAATGTCTTTTTGACTTCTTAATTTTAATTTAACACTGTATTAGATGGCAAATGTTCAATTTGGATTTCCTGAGTGGAGGGGCAGTGTGGTGGACCAGATATTCTTAAAGCCTTGGATATAAATAAGAAGTTATGGGTTTATGCTTTGTAGTCTTCAGATAAAATACAAACCTCCAGTGGTCCATACAGTTCCTTGAAGAGCCTGTCTGTAATGACACTAGAGGGAGTCCTGATGCTGCAAGAAAATCTTTTTCCTGAAATAATTTAAGTAAATAGTGCCTTATAAATGAAAATGTTGTTGAAACAAAGCTTCTGGGAAAGATGAAGAAGCCATTACATTCAGATGGGATCAAACTGTATCCAAGTTCTAAATTCCAAGTTTTCCAGCGATTCATTAAGACAAGTGACTTTTAAAAAGGGCATTGTTAATAAAGACTTCATTTTTTTTCAGTAAAGAGAATATTTAAGTAAAAATTCAAAATAGAGTAAAAGAATCTCATACATTATTGTTCTTTTAATTTAAATTACAAGGGCCCTGCTCTACAAAATCTGTCTTTTCTTGTTATCTCTTATTGAACACTTAAACAGTGGACCATGTAGTCCTGAGTTTTCAAGTTAGACAACTGAATTTTTACTGAAGCCAATGGCTGCTGTCAGGACTCAGCACTTTGAAGTTCAGGCTACACATCTGCAATAAAAGTGGGTTTCCCAAAAGTGCATAAATGCATTCCACAAGTTACTGTGTGATGCTGGTCCATGCATGTTCCTAAACCACTTTAAGAATTTGAAAACTGTAGATATCTGAGAAACTTGCATGCACCCAGGATTGGCAGTCCTCAGTAGCTCAGAATGATAGTTTATCCTGTGCCACTGGAATTGGGAATATGCATTGTGCTCTGGGAGATCATAATATGCAAAGCAAGGCTCTGTGCTCTAAATGAAGGAGAAGAACGGCATTGGCATTCACCAGGGTTCCAAATACTTCCTTTCTCCCCCTTGGTGATCTGTGCCTCAAATTAAGACCTCTTAGCATGCTTCAGCTAATAACTGTACAAACTGTGTCCCTTCCAAGATACTGCAAAATGACTGCTCCGCTCTTGCTCCTCTCCTGATGTTGGGTGAGGAATAGTGGAGAGCTCATCATTGCGTTCAGGAACAGGTCATTCATGAAACTAAAATCTTCCTCCTTTTGAGCCAGAGTGGCATTGCCCAAGATGCTTGGCAGAGGAGGCTGCCGCTACAAGAAGGAAAAGGCTTAACTAACTGGTGGAGAGCCCAGAGAAGAAATTGTGTAGCAATGTTACCAGAGCAAGAGGAAATCCACAGGCATGTAGACAGGCCAGATACTGCATTTTCTCTCTGGGGCTGTCTATGGCGTGAAGACTTAGGCATGCTGCTTCTTATGGGTTTTAACCTGTGGGTGGTAAGGCCATTACATCACTTTGCAGCTGTGCACATCTACCGGCTGTGCAGGACCTGCTGTCTTCATGTTCATGCCTGAATTGTTACTGCTCAATTACACTAATAAAAGCTACTCCTTCTGCTAAAACAATAGAGCTTTAAAACAGACATGCCATGAAGAAGCATGAGTATGTATTATGATGCTGCCATGGTGTAGACTGCCTTGTTCCTTATAGGATACATGTCAGCAAACATAGGATATGCTCCGTGTGTTCTCTTCTAGTCGCAGATCAGCCTTTCAGCATTTCTTAGCAACACAGTCCCTGATTTACAGACTATAATAGAGTATATTAACTTGCATGCTAAATGTTATTGAAATCAAACTATGATTATTAAAACAAACATGAGAAATTGACCAAACAATGCATTAGCCTTAGCTTATAGTTTTTTTTGTCTTGTTTCTTCAGTTTCAGTATACGGAGATGTGTTTCTTTATTACAGGTATATATTAATATACATATGTGCAAGAGTCTGAATTGTAACACTGCCCTTAAAAGAAATATTCATCTGCCTCAAGTCCAGTGTTAAGTGTTGCAGTTCTGTGTTCTCTCTTCTGCAAATCTGTGCACAAGTATCAGGTCCTTTCTTTCAAGGAAAGCTATTTAAAACTTCTAACTCCAGAAGCTTCTTCAGAGGAAATCTGAGTGAACTGGGAGTCTTGAACCAGATCTTCACCCCTATCTGTCAAAGCAAAACAACTGTCAGTCAGCCAAAAAAGTCCAGCAAAGGAAAAACAGAAACACAACTACAGCAAAACTATGCAAGTTATCTGAGTGCAGGGAGAAGTCTAGAAATGCAGCTTTTGTACAGGTCAAAGAAGGCAGAGGAACTCAAAGGGATGCTAAAGAAAATGCTTTCATGTCCCTGGCTTCAGTACACTGAAAGAGAAGAGCAGCTCCCCAGAGAGGGCTTCACTTCCAGGGCAGTGGCAGGTGGTCTGCCTCAAGATATTTGCAGCATTTAAGTTTTTATTTTTTAATGAAAATTACCATCTCATTCCATGACATGGCTGATTTAGGGACTGTATAGGGATGAGACACTGCTGACACACATTTACAAGCAGTTTATGTCATAATGCTGCATAAAAGTAGTGAAATAGGAAAAAAAAAAAAAACAAACCCAAACTTTCATACAGTTTTGGTCTTGGTTTTGTTTGGGGTTTGTTTTTTTTTATGTACTTTGCTTCACTGATTTATGCAGTTTTACTAAACCTTTTTGGCTTCAGCAGGTTTTTGTGGAACTCCTGCTGATCAGTAACTTCACAGTTGTTTGTAACTCAGTCCCCTTGGTTAGACCATTATTCTTCAGGAAAATAATTTATATCCATTCAAATTGATGTGATGTTCTCATTTGCCTGTGCAAACAGTTCAGATTCTTCCAATAATATTAACAGATTTCTTCCAGCAAGTGAATCCTGTGTTAGTGAGAACTGTCCTCAGCATCATTGTTATTTTGCTTGAGCATGTGGTTCTTTATCATGTGCTTCCACCAATAGAAATAACTGACATCTTTACAACTGTCCTGCTCTGATACTCACATGGGTCCCATGCCTCTTGCTTATATTAAAAGGTGCATTTGCAAAAGTATTTTGTAAGGCTTTGCCTTTGAGATATTTATAAAATTGCAGCTTTAGTAAATTTGCTTCACAGAAAGCTGCCACTTCCTATAAATCCACCTTCTGTTGATAGTTGCTTTTGAGCCAGGATTGGATTCCTGTCTTGCATCAATCTTACACAGGTGCTGATGTGCTTGCTCAATTGTCTCTGGCTCATGTTAGCTATTTTCACAGCCTTTATGATTTTGACTGGTTTGCTCTTACTGAAGCACTTGCATTAGAAGCAATGGGAGCCTCTCTTTTTCCTGTTCGCCATGGGTATAAATAATGTTGGCTAAGGATATGTAATAATGTAGGATGGAAGGGACCACCTGAATCACTAAATTCCCCCTTGTAGCTACTGCAGACATTACCTCATATAATAAGTATTGTTTTCATTTACTAAACTCTATGTTAAAAACACTAGATGCCATGGTCTTGTCCTTGTCCTGTACCTGATTGCCCCTTAGCAAAATTGCCCCTGAATGGGATTATTCTAATGTTTTGTAGACTTCTGATTTTCAGTTGAAGTTCTTTATGGGCAGCTGATACCTTATTTCTGCCAACATTGCTTTTTAATCTAAACAGTTACTAAACCCTTTGTGCTGAGCTTTTTCCTCAATGTGCTGTAAATGCCACTTCTTTTCCCTTCAACCCTGAACAAGCCTAGTTCATCTGTATAGCTGTGTCTAACAAATTTGGTTCTCAGTACCCTCACTGTTCTTTTCAGCCTTCTCTTGCTTCCTTTCTGGGTTGAAAACACCTTTCAGAAACTTATGTGACCCAAGTAATACAGATCCATCCAGACACAGTCACAGGAAAGCCTTTTATCATTCCCTTGAGAAGGTCTGTCTTTGCCCTAGTCCATCAACCAGATTGTCAGATCCGGGGGATACCCATTTTACCTCAAAGCTGGCAAAGAAGGGAACTACAAGAGCTGGCAAACAAGCTGGCTGCAATTGTGCAATCATGGGCTTCAGAGGCCCCAGCTTTCTCTCTTTATGCTGTCTGGTAG
Source organism: Agapornis roseicollis (assembly GCA_002631895.1). Classification (NCBI taxonomy): domain Eukaryota; kingdom Metazoa; phylum Chordata; class Aves; order Psittaciformes; family Psittacidae; genus Agapornis; species Agapornis roseicollis. The sequence goes on along the minus strand of NDXB01007452.1, from coordinate 44,762 downwards.
CATCCTCTCAACAGTGGCTTAGACTGATAAGAAGCACTGGATTAGTGCCTATGCTTCCTCTCACCAGATGTGTGAAGTACATCTGGGAATGCTGTGGGCCTAGTGCAACAGCAGGATTTACCACACATCTCACAGCATCCTGGTGCCTGTGTAGTACACAGTACATTATGTTCACTGTTGTGGCTCTTTATTCCTTAGAATCTGAACATTACTGATTCCATGCACCTTTGTGAAGTTGTGTTGGTTTGTTTCTCTCATATCTAAACAAGTTGCCACATTGCAGCTTTTCTTGAGGACTCTGACAGTTCTCTGTCACTTCATCATTATCATTCATGTGCCTGGGGTAACCGAAGTGCTGCATTTCTCACTGCATAGTTAGTTTACAAACAATCACAGCCCAGTAGGGTAAAAAATGGGTCTGATGAGGTGTCATGGTTTAAAGAACGAAATGGTAGACTGAGATGATGTGGGCTGCAAAAGGGTCTTTGGGTAGGACTGTCTCTATGTTTTGATTACTATGCTGATACATTTCTGTAATGGTTAATAGGATTAGTATTTTATATATTGTGTAGGTTTTGCTGCAGAGTTTGGAACAACAGGATTTGAAGGCCGGACTTGGCACTCATGTCTGGGAGCGCTGCACTGGGCCAGAGGAAGTACAGGAAAGATTTTGAGAGAAGGGACAAAAGAACGTCAAAAAGACCATCAAAGCAGTGGCCTTGATGAGGCAGATGCCACAAATTCAGTTATGTATGCCCTTGAATGGAAAGGCCAATAATAGTACTTACCTAAAAGCCTAACACCAGCAAAAGTATTTTCATTGAGCTTGACAAGGCTGAGAGTTAATCAAAAAAGTTTAAATCTAGCATCCATAGAGGCATGGAGACATGGCAGGTCACAGGGTGACTTGAGCGCTGGTAAAAACTTATTCCTAATGGCTACCCTTTTGAAAGGCTGGGGGAACACGGCTGTACTTGGGTTCAGGTTTTGTCTTTTTGTGATTTACTTGTCATCCAGCCAGGATTCCCAGTGTTTCCCAGCCAGGACAGTTCCTTATACAAAGAAGAGCAAGATTTATTTAATTTTTAATCCATTAATTTCCTTAAGAAGGAGGGTGTTGGTCTGGAAAGCTACCTCTTAACACTTCAGGCATGTTTGACTCATTCTGTCTGGCCAGTCCCTTGGTGCCCTGATAAATCCGGTATGAACACTTTGTTCTGGTGTGTGGTATTTCAACCCTGAGATTACATTTTGGAAGCAGCCTGGTTATTGTATCCCACTCCACTGTCCAGACCAACTGAACTGGAGCCAGTTCACTCTGCACTGTTACTACTGAGGAATGTTTCAGTGGTTTGGGTGGCCTGTGGGAGCTGGGAGAGGGAAAGACATACCCTGAAACCAACATGAGATGCAGACTTCGCCATCTGTAAATGGTGATGATACCTACCTCATTTTGTGGAGTGTCTACATTACTCCAGGCAGTATGCCTCTAGACTGCTATATGGGAGGTACTGAACTCTTACCTTCTTCACTACATTGTGTGTAAGCAGCCCATAAATCAAACCATTGCCCACTCACTGGCAGTGCACATAGTCCCACATTCAGATAGGGGCTCCAATATCAGTAGTGTTATTGCTCCATTTACTTTCTTTTTTCCTAGCTGTCTGATCACATGTTATTCCTGTGTATCTGGTTTAGACTGATCACTGATGAAAGCTTGTTTCCTTGCTATTATTTACCTAGAAGAGTTCAGTGCAAAAGCCATAGGCAACATGAAAATCATCTGAGAGACATCAGGCTTCTCCCTTGACAGCTCATATTCATGAGGACTGCTTGTAAGAGAAGAAATACATGTTCAAGCCCTGACCAGTCATAGGTGATGGTAGGGCTCATCTGCATTATCTTTCAGTGCAAAATCTCTACCAAGTGCTGAGGGCTAGTTTCTCCTAGCTTTTACCAGGTGTCTCAGATTTACATAGTGCTGTTTTTTTCAGGTGGTGCCTCGTGGTCTTGCCAGGATGGGAATTGCTGTTCTCTTCAGCAGTTTAAGAATGCAGATCTCATCTTTGCAGGACTTTCCTGTTGTCCCCTGTGTGGCAGTAATGCTATCAACACTAATGAATCTTGTGCCCTTATTTGAGATCAGGTCTCTAAACTTGCAATGACACTCTAAGCACTAGGTATGGTCCCCTCAGCCAGGGCCATCTAGTGACATGGTGGTTGAAAACAGCATCTGTGTCTGAAAACCCACCTTCACTGAACCATAGCATCATACAAGTGGACTTGAGTTAGTTAACACTGAGAACAGAAATAGGGCCAGGAGTGTGGTGTGTCAGTATTACTTCCCAAACTATATCTAGGCTCTCCCAGGCTGCTTTAAAAATATGTAGACTTCCTGGGGCAATTCCAAAGTAGAAACTCTTCACAGCCACATCACTGGAGTGAAAAGCAAGCAGAGATAAGTTGCTTCAAAACAGAGGGAGCCTGGATGTTGATGGTCAGTCCAAGTTCTATCAGGAACCAGGAAGGCCTTTCTAGGATTGTGGAGGATGAATAAGGAAAAGAGAGAAGGAAATGCTGACAAACAAGTAAAATTAAAAATTACTGTAGAAATGTGATAGCAGAAATGAAATCCATATTTATTTTATATGTATTCCAATTAGTTCCCTCTAAGCAATTAAATANAAAAAAAAAAAGAAAAAAAAAAAAGAAAAAAAAAAAAAAAAAAAAAAAAAAAAAAAAAAAAAAAAAAAAAAAAAAAAAAAAAAAAAAAAAAAAAAAAAAAAAAAAGAGATGTGTAAAGGAAAAAGACAGAAGGGAAAGTATCTTTCTTGCTTGTACCTGCCTTGCTGTCTGCCTTGCAGGCACTGGGTAGATATCTATACCTGTATGGCGGGGATATAGCTACCAGAAAGAAAAGTAAGTATTCTGATGAATTAGAAAAGAGGTTTCACCCATCATTTATTTTTACAGTCTGTCACCATTTTTCCTAAAGCCAGACTAATCCAGAGAGCTTATAATTATTTTATAGGAAGATCCCCAACATTCCAATCACAAGCCTGTTCCCTTTCAAAAGAGGTGAGCTCCTTTTCCCTCTTTTTTTCTCTCCCCTCTTTTTTATGCTCACAGTGAAGTGTGATTTTCCAAAGCTCTAGATTTGTATTCTTTGCACAGAACAGTATTCTTTATTGTTACATACTCTGACCATGCTTCTTCTGCAAACACTTCAGCTTTTAAGCACAGCATGTCTAGTTTATTTTGGCTTCCTTATTCTTTTTACCCAGAGTATATGGAAAATAGATATGCATCTCCATTGCATTGTGCTTAGCTCTGCATTCACAGGACATTGATCTGTACCATTTTCTGAACACACTCTTGCATCTCCTGGCAGGGTTGATCTTGTGCTGCCAGTGAGATCCCTTTGAGGATGCCACTGACCAAAACACCCTAAAGCTAGAAGAAGCTTTGCTTTCCCAGTATTGTCCCAGTTTTCTCATTAACAGTGGCAGAGGTCAGCCAAATCTAATACAATTCTTGTGATGAGATCTCAAGTCTAACTACTTGTGTGGGTGTTTCCTGAGGAGCAGCTTGCCCGCAGAGAGCCCAGACTCCCTCTTCACGCCTACTGATGTGGCACCACCGAATCCAGCGGAGCTCCAGCGCCTAAAAACTGCTGCCAGTAAGAGCAGCATCGGGCCCACCCATGGTGTGCATTTTACAGGCTCTGTAATTTTTTCCAGCCCACTCCTGACTCTACTTCAGGTCTGTAAAATTGATGCTCATAAAATACAATGCTCGATAGATCGAGGGAAGAGTTTTGTAGTTCTTAAATAGTGTGGAGTTTTGAAAGAAAGCTATTGGTTGCCTTAATTAGGGAGAGTGCAGGTTTTAATACGGAAAAAGCACAACTAGTTATTTGATAGCTGGCATTTTAACAGTGTTATGTTGCAAATAGTAACTTTTCCTTTAAATACAGTGTGGAGGCTTTTTTTTTTAGTAAGCAAGCCACAGCTTTCAGCCATGTGATCCAATGAAAATAATTAGAGATAGGAAAGGGACTCCCTGTGGATCTTAGTAATCCAAGTCTTTTTTGATTACACAAGTACCTGCTGCTTTGACCCTCAGAATCCATCTATCGTAAAAATGTCCTTAACATTTGTGTTTGCTTATAGAGGTAGTTTTAATCCTCTACCTGACAGTCAAGATGTATGAGCAGCCTCAGAGCTGTACTTTGCAACTGCTCAGAATTCTCTGAATGCAGCATGACCTCTGAAATAGACCCACTGAGAGCATTGTTTTCCCTGACATCTAATCTTCTTTATAGGATATTGCCCCATCTGTGTACCAGTCCTCAAGAGGGAAGTAATAATAGAGGGAGAAATTTATTTGTTCTGTTCTCCTCCTTTGACACTCTTGCCATACAAGGTGTGCATGCCTGAGCTCTCCATCCTTCAGCAGAAAGGATTTCCTTTGTGCTTCCAGACCTTTCCACCAAGTGTTGATCATCCTGCATCTCCTTGCAGTTCCAAAACAAACTGCTATATGGCCAGTTGTTTTCAAAACACTTAATAATCCCCAGTTGCTGCTGTTTTGGATGGTCAGACTAAGCAATTATGCTATTTTGACTGCTTAACGCTTCCCTCATTATGTTAATTTTCAGTGGAAAGACTTGCAGTAAAAAGTCAATATTTGCCAAAGAAACCACAAAGTCATCAGTTATTTCTGTTTGTGAAATCAGAGAGTGACTGTGCAATCTCACATACACTGCCTAGTGAGGATAGGCACATGCCAGCACCAATGTGACAGACACCAGAGCTGTATCAGGCGAAGAAACTTTTGAAGTGTGAAAAGAGATGCTTTGGAGACCAGTGAGGCTTATTAATAAATGTCCATTAATTAGTCACTGGAATATGAGCAAAACAGTTTGCTTTTCCATGGAGAAAAAAAAAAAAAAAAAAAAAAAAAAAA